>VXBQ01017547.1:3875-34702 GCA_013400175.1 Phainopepla nitens
GGAGTGGTTGATATTTTCCATATGCAGTGGAGATTTTTAATTGCTTTAGTCTTTGTGGTGGATATGACTTAAATATGCTCACGTTTACATATATATCTTGTTATTATTAGGATAATCATACTAGTGTAATATTTAGCAAGTAAATTTATTGTGACTTTACCATGTTAATATGACATTGATTTTTATTCCTTTTCCTGGATTCCTTTTAAATGCTTTTTTTCAGATGAGAGAGAAAGATTTACTTACTGCATTTTCAAAAATTGTGAACTAGCATACTTAAGACTGAGCTAGGTGATCTAGGTAACAAAAAAAAAAAAAGGGCAAGACAAAAAAATCTTGCAGAGTATGTCACAGGTTTCTAGATGACAATATTCAAACTGCAGTGAAGGCCCAAGCTGAATTCTTTTAAAGTCCTTGTAATACTAAGATTAGAATTTAGACAAAGCTGAGCTTGCTTTAGTTAGGCACCTGGTAGGAAATAGATGATATATGATCTAGTGTTCTAAAAGTCCAAGGAATCGTTCAGCTTTTCAGCTTTCTTGTGCTTCTTAAAATAAGTCAGTGGCCCCACAGATGCAGACTTTGCAGTTAAAAATAGTACAGGGGTGCAAGCACAAGCTCCTGTCTAGTAACAACGATGCAGAAATGCTGCTTTAATAGGTAAAACCTTTTGTCTTACAGCATAATGGCTTTTGGTTATATTTGTGGCCGATGATGTTCTTCATAGCCATAATGACAATAGTGAGCTAATGGATAAACTCAATTTGTGATGCATATGTATTCCATATTGCTTTAATGCCATCTTCACTTTTGCTGACATGCATTTCTAATAAATGCCAGTGTCTGCAGAGGACAGCGAGTATTACAAGCTGTTGCTAACATTTGAAAAGTGTGAGAAAATGCTGCTTTAGTGCACAGAGATTTCTTTTTCTGATAGCCCCCAAATCAGTTGAAAAATCATGACACTGTCCAGCAGGATTAGCTGACAGTGTTTTGTTTTTTGACATGTATAGTTCCATTTCTGAAGGAAGCTGCTACATGTTTTTTTGTTCTTCCTTGTGTAAAATCTACCTAATTTGACACATTCAGAAGGATTTGTTCTGGAGAAGCTGGTGTAAGACAATATGTAAGTTTTAGGTACTACAGCTGGTGGGCCAGATCAGGATGTTTTGTTGCCTAATCCATGATGAAATTCTGAAAGTCGTACCAAGTCTCTGATGGCTAAATAACATATGTAGGCTTCTTGACTGATTCCCACTGAGGCTCAGACAAATTGCCAATACTGAACAAGCTCCTTTTGTTCAGTAAGAATTATTTGTAGGGTCTCCTTGCATTTAATGCTTGCAGAACAACTAAATGCAATGCTAAATCTGGCAGAATCTGTGATGAAACGTGATTGCTAGTTGTTGGTCTTTGCTGTATTTGGGAGAGCATGTGTTTCACATAGAGTTCCTGATGTGCAGGTCTGAAGTACATCTTGGAAAGATGACCTCAGTGAAACACTTGGCTTTACTAGTGTTTTATACGGACTGCAGGTTTTCAGCTTTAAGACCAAGTGAAACAGAAATAGCTCACAGCAGAAATCTTAAGTATGCTTTTTCAGAAACTTATTTAAAAATTCGAATGACATGTTAAGTTTTTGAAGTAGCTCACAGGCTAAATTTGACTTAGCTGGCAAAATATGTGGAGTTTTAAGAGCAGTAATTACATAGTGTGGAAGACTGTAGTGGACAGGTCTTACTTTCCTGTGTTTGAAAATTGTGAATTGGGAACAACCTGAAGTTTTCCAGATGGAGATTAAACTAGTGTCACACTGTTTTCTGTTCTGTCTGATCCTTGTGTTACTCCTGTACTTAAGCAACAGGGGTTTAAGTTTGTTTTGGTAGTCATAGTAAGCCCCAGTGTAATGAGGGTTTGAGAAAAGTTGTGATTTCTTGATGAAAGTTGGGATGAGAGTTAGGTGTTTAAATGTGCTGGCAGTGAGCATGCCAGCTGAGATCACAATGAGAATAATTTTAGTCTTGGACTTTGTGTAAAACATTGGTGATACTCATTTTTTCATTCCCTCACGCAGTTGTGATATTGCTGATGGCTTAAATAGTCCAGCTGAGTGGAAACTGCAGGGATTCTTAGACTAGGTGAAGCTGTAAGATTTTGCAAGAATAAGTACCTTTATTTGTTGCAGTTAGCAAAAAAACAGATCTATCCCTGTAAACTCACTGTAGCTGCCCAAACGATGCAGGAGATAGAAAATACTGAGGTGGTGGAACACTTATGATCGTGTTAAGGATGTAAGACACTTTATTTCTGCCAGTGAGTGTGGAGTAGAGGTAGAAAGAAAGCATTATACAATTGGAAAGTAACTGAGTTGCTGTAACATACTATAAAGTGTGCATATGCAGTCTTGTGAGTACTTACTACCTAAGTACTGGCAAAAGAGGGAACACTTTAACATTCAAATACATTGTAAGACAGCCTGCACAGAGGTAGGAAAGAGTACTCAGCGTGTCCTGTAATAGTCACTGTGATGTGTTGAGCAACCTTTCTGTAGGTCTGTGCTAGCTGCATTTGCTTTCAGACTGCTCCAGATGAGTTTGTTTAGTCAAGTCCTTATTCAGATTTAGATGAATAAACTTTATGTATTTTTATGGACTAGAATATATTTTTATGGAATTTTATCGAATGATCGCTGGAGTACTGATGTTCTTCTGTGCCTTCAGTCTTGATGTCAGAAAGGAAGTTAGTAGGATTTGTTTTACAAATAGGTGTACATAATTTTTCTTGGAAATTCAAATAAATATTGATAGGCAAATGCCTTAGTCACTTCCTCATATATGGGTTGAGAGGAGGAGATTCAGCCATGGAAGGGAAAGGTAATGTCAATTAAACTTCTCTATGGTAGTGTTCCTACTGATTGTATTTTGCAATACTGTCATTACAATTTTTTCAGACCTAGAATTACATACTAGAAGGGGTGGTTGGAGTAATCTTTCCTGTGAGTCTGTTGTTTATTGTTTATAGTGATGAAAATTTCTGAAATATTACCTGGAGGGAAGTAGAGGAGGAGTCAGGTCAGAAGACAGTTTGGATCCTCTGTGCCATTTCCACCTAGCTGCATTTGGCATAATGAGGTAGAGATTTCAGTGGGTTTTGCAGGTATTTAGACTATACCTACATAAACATTTGAAATGGGCCTCTTAGGCTGGCTTTGTCTCTGATTTCTGAATGAGTAGTAGATACATTCCAAACATTCACATTCATGGTACCGGAGTTTTTTTAGGGAAAAATGTGCTTTTGAGAGTCCTGAGCTTAGACCTGTCTCTCCATATACTAGGATTTGGACTGTCAGCCTTGGTGTCCAAGAGGCTGTTTCTGTGTAGTGTTCTGGAAAACTTTCTGTTAGTATACCTTGATGTAAATCAAATTGGCTAAGGATGTCATGATAGTGTCTGTTGTTAATAATGTAATTATAAAGTGTCTTCAACAAATGGTTCCCTGGTTTAGACTTGGTATGGTGGATATCAAAATTTATGAATTTAATTATCTAAACACCAGAAAAAGGGCAAGGGTTTGTCTGCCTACTGTTCAAACTTGGCCCTATAAGCTTACCACTTTTAGTTTTGTGTTTGTGGCATGTCATTTTTAGTTTCACTACCAAAGTGGAGAACTTCTCTCAATCTTAATTATGATTAACTTATTTTCTGAATGCATTCTTGAAGTTATGGTCTTGTCCCTTACATGCTGCCTGGACTTGAGCAGCATCTTTGGAGAAAGGTGTGGTGAATGGTGAAAGTTTTTGATAGCTCATGGAACCAGTGGGGCAAAAATGTATGTGTTTACCTGCAGAAGTAGTTAAGGCTCTTTTCAGCACTGCTCCAGGTGACCTTGTGAGAAGTGTGTGCAGAGTGGTGAGGAGAAGAAGGTGGTCCCTTAGATCTCTGGTTTACTAAAGAGTATTTCTCTTTAATAGAGAAAGGAAGATGGTTGCAGGAAAGAGTAGGTATGTGGTCATCTGTCTTGGCAGAGGAAAAGATTGTTAATGTGGTATTTTGATTTCTGAAGTTGTTTTGAGCAAATGCATATGTAACCGTTGCACTGAAATGGGCAGTATATTGCAGCAATGGTAGCATGCATATTTCATTTGTTTCCATTTTATTTTTGTTATGAAGTCTTTGTTTCAGTGCCATCCATTTTGCTTGTCCTCTTGAATTGCTGGAATATTAATGTTGTGACCTCTGTTTTTATTTATTCTTTAGCATTAAATTTCATATGCATCAACCCAGCCCAGTTTAAAGGGCAGAGCAAGATCCTGGGATTTATTTAAATTTGCTGTATCTGCTATTCATCTCCAGTCTTGATCCGGCAAGCATGACTAGAGGTGAACATTTACTGGTTACATATCACAGTTGATTTAAGAGAGGCTTTTAAATATTTTAAATTTAAATCTTAAAATTCTAGTACCTGCTATAATTGTAATTAAGAGTATTATTTTTGCCTCTAGTAACACGTGTAGAAATCTCATCAGACATCCTGGTGTGGCTCATTTCTATCCAAATAAGCATTAGAAGCTGCTTTCTGTTTCCAAAAGAGGGACAACTAAAGTCATAACTCTAAAACACCATATGCTGCTTGTAATAGACTATGCATGTACTGCATGGATGCAGTAGAGAAGAAATTAGTGTATTAATGAGTTTGACTTTTTAATTTTATGTGCTGGTACCTTCAACTGCAAGTCCAAATTGAAGTCTTGACCTGAAACTGCTATTGCTAATCTGTCCAGAGCACCCATTCTGAGGGGAGCTGGAATACTGCTGACAAAGTGAACTGCGTAAAGTGAAGAAGACTGTAGAAGCTGCTTTTGCATTCAGAGAGTTAAACTGTGAAACTTGGCATAGCAATAGCACTTGCCTTGGACTGCATCCATGGTTGAGATGTTGGTAGGCAAGATGAGAATTACGGCCTCATTAACCAACTGAGTAGCTGAATTTTTTTCTGTAACAGTTGAGCAAACTGAAAGAAAATTAAATGGAGTCATGCTTGTCTTTTGCTAAAGGCTATTTTTATAAGAAAAGTGGTTCTTGTAGTGGAATTCCTCTGAACCAGTGCAGCTGAATGATATAAAACTAGCCATTGTGGTGGAGCTCAATGCTTTTTTTTTTTTTTTTTTTTTTTTTGACATACCTCTGGTGATCAAGAGTCTCTTCTCTGCTGAAATTACAACTGGCATGTAGGGTTTTTTTTTAGTGTGTGGAAGATTTCATGTGCAACTCAGATGTTTGAGATGGTGACTGTTTCCACATTGAGTGTGTAATACAGATGACATATTCAAAACTTTGAGCAACCTAATCTAGTGGAAGATACCACTGCTGATGGCACAGGTGTTAGAACTAGATGATTTGAAGCTTGCTTCCAACCCAGACTATTCTGTGAGTCTGCAGGGATTTTCTGTGCAAGTTTGGTAGTGTTAGAAGTGTAGAACTAGGTATTACAAAAAGAGTAGGTACTGCAGACTTTTGCTGTTGCAAAAATACAACCTTTTTTTCTTTTGTGGATACAGTTTTTTTTTTTTTAATCTTTACAAATACTGTGTGTTGTGTAACCAGGCGGAGTAAGGATTACTTGTTTTGAAACATTTTTAGGTGTTCTGAAATGAAGAATGTCATTATTCCTGAAGAAATGCTAAGTCAAATTGCCTGTCTTTGGAGTTAATAGAATAGAATGATTGAATTAGATTGCATAGAACGATTGAATGCATCAGGTTTCCTGCTCGAAGCAATGCATGAGAACAGAAAATGAGTTAATAGTTTTTGTAGAAGTTTGCTTTTTTTTTTCTTTTTACTTAAATTAACTGTTTTATATCAGATTAATCTTACCCTTCCACATATCAATTGAGTAATCTTTGTGTGTACTGAAAGAGTGTCCAAGATCAGGGACCTAATTTCTGTGGCTGCTGGTACTGATTGCTCAATTATTAAAATACTGAAAATTTATTACTGTCTAATTGTTGCTGTCCTTCTGTTTTATAAATTGGGTTGACTTGCCCTTTAAAATTTTGATTTATGTGTCTTTTCATGACTTGCTTGACATAAGATGACTGTGTTGTTTTTATGTGCATACATCTCAAAAAATCTGATTGTCAGGCTTTTAGGAAGAGCTGCAAAAATGTGGTTATTCATATGTTCAGTCCAAATTAGGATAACTGTGAGTGAACTGTCAAATGCAGTACATTCAGGCAGGATTTCACATTGACCTATGCAAAAGGACATGAAATGGTTTACTCAGGAGCGGCGTGATACTGCCCAGGCAGCTTTGAACACTTGAATGTGAGAGGTACATGTTTGCCATGTGTGATAAGTATGGACTGAAGAGTTAGTTAATCCTCCTTAGAAAAATATGGAAATTGTACAGCAGGATTAATAAAAGGAAATAAGAACCTCAGGTTCATGAGACGTGAAAAATGTTGTGGATGTAGCAGAGAGATGAAGGTACCTTTCATATCTGAATGCAATATGAATAGTTTGAGTGGTTGCCCGAATTTTGCTTGTTATCCAAATGTGCGAATTTGTAAAGCTAATCAGCCTCCTGATCTGTCTCTTTAAAGTATGCTTGACTTTATGTAAGTTTTAATGCTGTTTGAAAACTCAGCAGACCTAGCAGTGATGCCAACAGGACTAGGGACAGAAAGCCCTGAGCCCTGGTGGGCAGTGAGCTCAGTTGGGCCACAGAGACAGGGGGTGAGGGAAGTTTTTCTTTCCACCAGAACTGCTGGGCAGTGGGCCTGGCGTCCACAGAGACGGATGGTGCTGTTTCCCTCTTTGGAGAGTTTTGAGCCCATACAGTACAAAGGCCTGAGCAATCCTCACCACATGACTGATCCTGCTGAGGGTGGAGGGTGAGACTGGAGGTGACCTGAAGTTCCTCCTAATCCAAATGACTCATCTGTCTATCGATTTTGCTGACAAAACAAATTGCATTTATTGGACAGAACTGAGACATGGCAGAGTTCGAGTCTTATCAAAAAAAAGAAACAAGCTCAGCTGTGGTTGAACCAGAAACAGGAGCACAGTATTAAAACTATTGGCTGTTCTTATGAGTGCATTTCAAGATGAAATTCAGTCATTTGCATAGTTTCAGTGGTTGTAACACTGCTTTGACACTCTTCCAGTCCTTCAGTCTTTTAGGTATTTCAGAGAGTAATTGGACAAATAATATTGTTAGCTGCTATATGCTGGCCTTATGAGTTACTTTACACTTAGAGCATATCATCAGTCAGCATTTTTTCACAAATCCTTTTCATGAATGACAGTAGACCCAAATGTTTACTCATTCTTAGGGGGTTGTATGACACTGTTCTTTTGAGAGAAAATAATTTAGTTGTCTCTTCCTCTGTGCAAGTTTGCTTATTAAAAGAATAAACAGTCATCTGACTGAACTTGCTTTCCTAGCAGGGATTAGCCTAGAAGCACACATACTTAAAGTAGTTTTAAGAGCCCTCTGGGAGCTAAAAGTATGTACCTTTGCATGAAACCTCTTAAGAGCAGTGGCTGTCAGAAGACTTTTCTGAAAATCCTTAAGGGCAGTTCTGTGCCAAATGATAATCCTTTGACAACTGGAATGATTAGTGCGATGATGTTAGTGATGGCCTTTCTGTATAAGAGGTGAACTATAACAAGCAAGCTGCTGGCCAGCAGTGGCCCAATCCATTAAAGTGTAAAGTAGAAGATACTCAAAGTTGTTGCTTGTATAACAGTTTAAAAGTGAGGTTTGTTTCCTTTTGTTTGGTTGGTTTTTTTTGTTGTTGTTTGGGTTTTTTCTTGTTGGTTTTTTTGTTGGGTTTTTTCTTTAGAATATTTTTTCAGATGGCAAAGGGTGTTTTGGGCATACCTCTAGGATAACATGTCTGAGTTTTGGCCTTGTTTAGACTTTTGGAGACAGGCTGAATGATGTCCTGTGGATCAGGGTGCCTTGGTGTGGGTAATGTCTTTGTTTGTTAGAACAGCTTTTGGTAGAGTAGGAGAGGAAATGTGCCTTAAAAGGAGATGAAAAGTGGGAAGATGTGGCTAACGAGTCATGAGATGGAAAATGGCTGTAAAGATTGAAGTAAGCCTGTTCATGGAGCAGTATCAGTCTGATTTATTTTGTGGTGTGTTAGACTTTAATATCCCTGGTTATCCACATGTAACTTCTGCATTTCTAGCTTCCTGATTTCTGCAGGTGGCTGTGTCATTATATAGTGAAATGGTAACTTAAAGAGGAGAGGCAAAGGACTAGGCATATGTATGTGCTTGTATGCAAGGGAGAATTCTGTCTAGCAACTAAAAATTAATATCTTTGTCTAAAACTACTTTTGACAATAATGCTTCTGTTACGTTCTGGTTATGAGCTGGTAATGTGTGAAAGGCATGTGTCTTTGCCAGTTAACAATATGCAACCAATTGATCACAACTTGTTTGTAACAACAGTAACTTATTTGCTATCCATTTTTCTGTGTTATACTGTACTGGATGATCTCAGGAGGATTAGGGTGCAGAGATATGGTAAGGAACCATGAAAGGAAGTGATAGGAGAGAGAGCGAAGATTGTAAATAGTTAAGATACTGCTTCTGGCTCATGTATTTTAATAATAGCTAGCTGCCATTTTTTCTGGTTTTACTTCACTTCGCTTCAAAATTATTTAACTTGAAATATGATATGGGCAATTCTCTTCGATCTTGGAGAGAGGAAGGAATGGAATGTGTGTTTGAGCAGCTTTTGCCAGTGTCTTCTGTGGTATAAATACTAGTGATCATGAAAGCAAGGTAACTACCTGGAGGGTTATGGCAGATTGGAAAACATGACTGAACGTGAAGTTGTTCTTTAACTTCACCTTCATACTTATTGTTCCTCCCTGCCTGCTGTCCTTTGAGTGAAGTAATGTCAGTGGCTTCTAAAGGCACTGAAAAATAAGGATTATAGAATGGTTTGGGTTGGAAGGGACCTTTAAAGCTCACATAGTCCAGCTCCCCTGCAAAGAGGAGGGGCATCTTCAGTTTGCTCTGAGTCCCATCTAATCTGATCTTGACTATTTCCAGAATGAGGCATCTGTCACCTCTGTGGGCAGGCAGCCTGTTACAGTGTTCTGTCCATTCCTAGGTGTTGACCACACCCATATAGTTTGGTGCTGACAATCCTGATTTGTACTTCTAGTGCATTCTACCTCATGACCATTGTTTCCATGTAGCAGTTTGGAATATCTGTGCAGATCAAACCCATAATGGTTGCTGCCTTCTGTAGTCATGCTACATCTTAAAATATATGTCAAGATGAATAAGAAATTTTTCTTCCTAAATTGGAGGAGTTAAGTGGTTCTAAAACTGCTCATGTGGGACTACTAGTAACTAGTCATTGTAGTGTTAGAGGATTGTAATCAGTTGCATGGCACAGGGTCCATTTGGAGGCGTGTCGCTGGTGGTGCTCCCCAGGGTTCAGTAGTGGGCCCAGTCTTGTTTAACTTCTCCATCAATGACTTGGGTGAAGGGGCAGAGGCCTCTCAGCAATTTCACTGACAACACAAAGCTGGGAGGAGTGGCCCATAGCCCAGAGGGCTGTGCAGCCCTTCAGAAGGACCTCAGCAGCCTGGAGAGATGGGCAGAGAGGAACCTTCTGGAATTCAGCAAAGGCAAATGCAGGGTCCTGCGCCTGGGGAGGAACAGCCCCAGGCACCAGCACAGGCTGGGGGTGAGCAGCTGGGGAGCAGCTCTGTGGAGGAGCTGGGGGTTCTTGTTGACAACAAGCTGTCCCTGAGCCAGCAGTGTGCCCTGGTGGCCAAGGCCAGTGACATCCTGGAGTGCATTAAGAGGAGCATGGCCAGCAGGCTGAGGGAGATGATCCTGATCTTCTACTCAGCCCTGGCAATGCTGCATTTGGAATGCTGTGTCCAATTCTGTGCGTCTTAGCAAGAAGAAAGACATGGAGCTCCTGTAGCAGGTCTAGTGGAGGATGACTCTAAACGATATGCAACCAATTGATCACAACCTTANGTGTACACTGGAACAGGCTGTCCAGAGAAGTTAAGGAGTCTCCCTCAGGGATGTTCTCAAGAACCATCTGGATTTAATCTTGTGCAACAGTGCTCTAGGATGAAGCAGGGAGGTTGGACAAGGTGACCCACTGTGGTCCAACCTCACCTATTCTATGATTAACTTCAGTTAATGTTTTGGCCTAAATTAGTGGCATAGCCTTGTTTTCTCTCCCTTTCTGATTCCCACTTTTCTCAGGAGAAGCTTATTGCTCAGGATTTCATCCTGAGAGTAATTTTGATGCATTGGAGTGTCCAAACAGATTGTGGTGGGGCTAGCAAAGATCCAGGTATGCAAATAAAATGTAGGAGTGATGATATGAAGAAGTTTGCTCTGTCTACGTGAGCTGCTGAATCCAGTCATCAACAGGTACAAAAGAAACCTGAGAAGCCTGGATATAGGGACTGATATTGTAGAGAAGGATAAAACCTCCAGTTGTGTAGTAGTCAGATGAAACTCTGGCATGTCCTTAGTTAATGCTTCTTCTGTGACTAAATGTTGAGATTGAGTATCTCTCCTAGTTACTAACAAGGAACCTCTGTGGCAGAACAATCTCATCCTTTCCAAGTAACATCAAGAAGGAATTGTATAAAAGGAGTACTTGGAGTACTTGATCACCCTCTTCTAGAGAAGCTGACATGACTTTTTAAACATCTTTTCAGTCCAGTGAGTTGTAATAATTTTACAACTTAATTAAAAATAGTCTCTCCTCAAGGTCCATTTCTGTAGCAAACCAGGATAATGCCATCAGTGTGTTAAGGAGGAGAGTGTCACTTGCTGTGCTCTTGATGGCAAGCAGCTGGCAATCTCTGTGGCTTTTTCTCTGAAAGCGCACTTCATGACAGTTACGTGCCATATACTTTCCTAGAACTGCTTTGGTGTTTTTTGATGAGGAAGTGCTCATGACCTGCTGTACTGTATAGGTATAGCCGGAGCACAGCCTTTTGCTGTTGAGTCAATATTTTTCTGCCTTTTTTTTTTTTTATTTTATTACAAAACTTGCTTAAACTAAGTGTATTCACTCTTGAAACCTGCAGTATTACTGCTTTGTAACAGTAAAGCATCATTTGAAATGATGTAAAAACTAAGACCTGTGTTTTCTTCCCTTCTTTCTCCACATCATGCATATTTTGGGCACAAAATGAATTGTGTTATCATGGGTTGTAGGCGACCCTCAGATTTTGCATATTTCCCACTCTCATTTGTGAGAAGCAGGTAGCCAGTGTTTTTTGAAGTTCTAGAACTTACGTGTCGTACTGTCTAATTGGGAGACTGAAGCGGGACCTGTGAGGGCTTCAGGTAGCTGTGTTTGCTGTGGGGCCTCCTACCAATCCGAAAATTACTGATTCTGCAATTGTATACTCCTCAGTGCAGAAGCAATAAGCTACGGTTGTTCATGTTAAGGTATCAGTTGTCTTGATTTTTTTTTCATACATATCTTCTGCTGAATTAATGCAAGATGAATCAAAAAGTGGAATATGCAGTTGGGTTTGTGTTCTCTTATGTGCCTGACGTGCTGTGTGGGGCTCTCAGAGGCAGAGGTGGCCTCTTGTGAATAGTTGTGGCTGATTCTGGTGTGTATTGTTTTTCCTCCTCCAACATTTACTAAAGCAACAAGTCACTGGTAAGGCTACAAAAGCTAGAGCCACTGGTTATGTTGCAGGACTGTTTCTACTTTGTTCTTCATGCCTCCTTGTGCACAATGTGTGTGACATTGAAAAACCATATTCTATGTGAAAAATCAGAGTGAGTTGAATTACCAGCAGAATTAAGCACAATGTTTGATTTGTTCAGTTTGAATTACTTGCTTTTTGGTATGGGTCTGTTAGATGTATCTGTGTTTTGGAATAAGTATTTGGTGAAAGTCAGCTTGTAAATATTAAGCTAGAAGTAATTAGAAGATGTCTGACTTGAGTAGTATTACTGGGCTATCATACAATCTTTTTCTCCCTTATCATTTTGCAGCAGTGGCATCCATTAGGACAGTGGGTGGTGGATTGAAGCAAAACTACAGTCAACAGGCAAAGTCAGAGGTGCTTGGTAGCTCCAGCACTGCAAGTGGCTGTAACTGAAAAACACCAAATACTCAGTCTAATAGGTGCTCCAAGCAAGAAAGGATTAAGTAGATGGGCATGGTGACCGTGGAAATACTTCAATATAACACAGCTGTAAAACAGTGCTTTCAGGAGATGTCTGTGGAGACTCTAATGAAGCTCTGATGTGTGCAGGGTAAAAATCCTGGAAAGCCAGAACAATGATGATGAACTTGCACAATGGATCATGCAACAGTTGCTGTTTGAGACAGTGTCTTTCTGCTTCAGTTCATTCCCACGTGTGTTTTTGCCCTTCGTTTTATAGCTTGCATACAGCTCTTCATTTAGCATTGAAGAATTCAGTTCTGAAGCCTCTGTGAAGGCATGTCCCATCTTGTCTGTCTGTGGTTGATAAAGAAACTGTCCCAAACAGCCTTGAGGAGGCAGACAGCAATAGAAATGTCAGAAAAGAACTGGGGAGGTATACCAACTCAATGTTCATGGAGTTATATCTTGATAAAAAATTTTGGAGCATAAAACTTCATTTTCAAAACTTCCTTGCTAAGTCTGGTAATTCATTGTTTGCACTGATTTCCTTAGAAAATGACGGTATTGGCAGGACTCCTTTGAAAGAAATACTGTCTTGACACAGGTCTTGCATTTACTTATCTATTTATTTATACTGGTAACAGTGGCAAATCTATAAGCCTGGGGGGAAAGTGGGACGTTTTAGGAAGAAAATGGCTATTCTCCTGAGCGTAAGTGGAATGTACTCTTGAGAACATTGTTGTTCTGGTCCATGTTCTAGAATGTATTCCATCTGATAAACTGGAGAATGCAATTTCATGTTAAGTGGAAAACTGTGCAAAAAGTTGTAGTATTATGAGTTCATAAAGAGCAGTATTGCGCTGATTTTAGAAGTTGAATGCAGTTTTGCCAGGTGCTTTTTCTGGAATCTTGTGTTTGTTAATTCTTTCTCCGTTTATGCTGGTTAATGGTGTAACACAAGTATATCCTTTGTTTTATTGTTGGTGTGTTCTCTGAGCGTCATTTCAAAAGTATCAGTTCATCCACAGGATTTATGGGTGATATATTATCTTTTTATCCCAACATTCATGTGGATTATATCACAGTGCTAGTTGGAAACTTGACTAAAGATAAAAACTAAACCAAAAATATTACTGAAAGCACCTTAGTCTGAGCAATAAGGTCTTAGGGATTTCTTAAGGCTCTCTTCTGCTTTTTGTCATTGCCTTGTCTTGCCTGTTAAGTAGATGTTGCTGTTGACAGAATTGTGGAAGGTAAAAGGTAATTTGTAAGTGTACCATAATGTGTTTCAGTATCTGCAAATGCTGAATATTAATGAAATATAGTATAAGTTAACACTCTTTGTCATTATAAGTGAAATAATAGGATGACATGGAAACATCTGAAAAGATCTTTCTCAAATTGCAGGAAAACAGAAGGACACAGGTGAGGTGTATTCTATTTGTGTTCAGTTGTGTTCTCATTGACTGGGGTAGATGCTAGTGGTTAATAGCCCTCTACTGCATACATCAGCTTTTTTTTGATGTATAAAAAACTATCAAAGGTACTTAAGTTATATTAATGGTGGAAATTATTTAGATTGGCAGGCACTTAAGGAGATATTCTAGTTCAATCCTTAGTTTAAAGCAGGGTCAGCCTAGAGCAAGCTGCCCCAGTCAGTGTCCAGTTGGGTTTCAGATGTTTCCTGCTCTGCCCAGAGACTTCATGTGGCCATTGTTCTGTGCTTGCTGGCGTAAGTAGCTGTGGGAATAAGTTCTTGTATGTTTAAACATATGTTGTCTTGACACTGGATACCTTTAAAAAGAGTGTCTCAGCCTTCCTTACTCCACTCCATCTGGTATTTATATTGATCTTTCCAGTAAAGATCAAGGCTGAAGATAGACAAACGTGGCTTCTGCCATGTCTACTGTCACCAGATTCTCTGCCTCATTCAGTAGAAGGGCCACATTTTTTGTAGCTTTTCTTCTGCCTAGCTTTTTCCAGGCAGCTTTCTAAAGCTGGCTCTAGCAATGCTGTGATAACTTGTATTAACTTCAGCAGCTTCAAAGTACACCTTGTGTAATCACTCAGCTTGCTAGAAGTTTAAAAAAAAAAGCACAGAATTATTTTTCCTCCCTCTATATTGAGATATAGGTGCTTGATTTTTAAGAGTTAGTGTGACTGGCTGGTTTTAGTTCTGCTTTTCACACTCTTAACAAAAAGAGGTATAAAATAAACATCTGTAGAGAGCTACAAAATAAGTCTCTGTGGTGTACTGAAAAGTTAACACGCTTTTCATCTTATCTAAAAGTAGTTAATATCATTGTGTTTAAAGGTGCAGCTTAGGTAGTAATTTAAAATAACGCTACCCCAGGAGTATTTACTCCTTTTCGTTTCTTCTGCAGGGTGTTAGGCTATAGCTATAGCTGGAGACTTAATATGGCATAGAGTGCATGGTTGTGTACTCTTTTTTAAATTAGTGTTTTATTTGTAATCTACTTCCCATATTGTGAGTTGTGTGACAAGGATGCAATACTTACTAGAGATATGGTTTTAGAAAGGCTTTGGATGTGCGTTACCAACTAAGTTCTTGTTTTGAGGACTTGCCTGAAAAATGTGTCTGGTTGGTTTATATGAAGTTATTTTTGGGCTTGTCAGAAAGCAAATAACCATCAAATATGTCTAGAGTTTAATTTTGATTTTAAATGTTTAGTGGAAAAACCTTACATTACCTAAACAGTTGTTTAGGTAGAGGGGAAAAAATATAACTTGTGTGTTTCAGAGGAGGAGTAAAATGCATTATTTGTCATCAGCAATATCTAATAAAGTGGTGAAGGCTGGAGACAGCTGATAGCTGAGTAAATTTGTACTAGACTTATTGTCTGATAGAATAGAAGCTATTGCTAAATCTCAGGGAATATTTTTGCCACAGCTATCTCCTCATCATTTTTGCAGCCTTTGGCTGAAAATGTTTTGGGGGTAAGAGGTCTTCGATCTGCATAAGCTTGTTAGAGAAGCTCATTTCCACTGTGTTCAGGCTTTACTGCAAACATACACCTCAGAGTTCTAATCTGCATGCAAGACTGCTCAAATTATAGCGGCGCCTGAAATTATATTAGGTGGCTCTTAGTAAGAAAGATGGCTGTTTCTTTTCATAAGTTTGTGGTTTAGTTAAGAGCTTGATGGAAGAAATATTGTTTTTAATATTCCTTTAAAACTTTGTCTGTATGCTGGCTTTTCTATTTGTGTTTGACATCGAGGATGCTACATTATGGCTTTCTGTCTGTGAATGGATGTACCAGTAAAAATTACAGTTTATACTAAAGGCACAAGTAATTTTCTTGTTGCAGAAATAGCTAGGTATTTTTTCTGAGCCAGTGCTCTAGTATCACTCCTCTATTTTTGACAAACTCAAGCATTTTATCATCCTAAATTAAATGAATTCTAAATAAAGGATAAAAATACTACTGATGAGACTAGAAATAAATTTCCACAAGTCTTTGAGCTCAGCAAGAAGGTTTTGTAGTACTTGTCAAAGTCACCCCTGTAAAAATAAAATAGTTTGAGTTGGAAGGTACCTTAAAGATCATGTTGATATAACCTGCCTGCCATGTACAGGGACACTTTGTTATACCAAGTTGCTCAGAGCTTCATCTAGCCCGGCCATGCCTTCCAGGGATGGGGCATTCACAACTCTGGGCAACCTGTTCCAGTGCCTCATGACCCTCACTGTAATGGTTTTCTTCCTAATATCTAATCCAAACCTACTCTCTTTCAGTTTGAAGCCATTTCCCCTTGTCTTGTCACTACTTGCCCTTGCAAAAAGTCCCTCTCCCTTTTTCTACTAGGCTTCCTCTAGGTACTGGAAAGCTGCAGTTGGGTCACCCCAAAGCCTCTTCTTCTCCAGGGTGAGCAGTCCCAGTTCTCTTACGCTTTCTTTGTAGGAGAGGTCCTCCCTCCATCCCTCTGACAAGCTCTGTTTCCCTCCTCTAGACTCAGTCTAACCAGGGCTGGATGCAGGGTTCCAGGTGGAGCAGAATCCCCTCCCTCCCCTGCTGCCCACGCTGCTCTGGATGCAGCCCAGGACACGTTTGGCTCTCTGGGCTGGGAGTGCCATGGCTGGGTCATGTCCAGCCTCTCCCCCCCAGCATCCCCCAGTCCTGCTCAAGGGCTGCTCTCAATCCATTCTTCCCCCAGCCTGTGTTGATACAGGGACTTGTACTTGTTCTTGTACCTTTGTCTTGCTAAATCTCATGAGATTCCCACTTTATGACCTTGCCCAGGTCCCTCTGGATGGCATCCTGCTCTGTTTTGACAAGGTAAGCCATTGAGAGGTGGGTGGAAAAAAATGGTACAGCATACCAAAGGCATGATGATTAGAAGTATCTTTATATCTCTGGGTAGGCTTTATGGAAAATACCACAGATTATGGCTGTTACTGTGTGAGAGTGTGCTGGTTTTGTCTGGAGTAGAGTTAATTTCCTTCACAGTGACTGGTATGGAGCCATACTTTTCTGCAAGTACTTGCCGCACTGGTGAGGAAGTTGGGAGTGCATGAGAGTGTGGTGGGGAGGAGATACCACCAGAACAGTTGAACCAAACTGGCCAAAGGAGT
Organism: Phainopepla nitens; assembly: GCA_013400175.1. NCBI lineage: Eukaryota > Metazoa > Chordata > Aves > Passeriformes > Bombycillidae > Phainopepla > Phainopepla nitens. Next base: position 20,609 of record VXBQ01017547.1, read on the forward strand.
ATTCCAGACCATATGATGTCCTGCTTTGTATATAAAGTTGGGTGAAGGGGAACAGCTTTTGTCTTCAAAGCACCCATTGCATGTGATGGTGCTCTGCTCTCCTGGAGATGGCCAGCTTACTTTTGTGACACAGATAGGAACTCCTGTGCTTTAACAGGTTTTGATTGAAATAGTTTTTTGGGGTTATTTAGTACAATAAACAGCAAATGTCTGGTATCTATGTCCATAGTAGAAAATGGTGATGAAAAGTATAAGATGGGTTGAACCTGTGTTCAGGTAATCTTTCAGAATAAGTTTACTAGCTTCAGGAAAGCTGGTCCAGTGAGCAGATCCGAGCTTTAATGACTCTTTCTCTTGAGTCTGAAGCTCAGAGGAGAACTGGCCATCTGTTTTAGGTTGTTTATAACTGTCAGTGTTTAAATAACTTCATTGTGTGCCAAAACTTAGAGTCCTGTGTACCAGTTGAGCTGAGTAGATGCAAAGAATAGAAAACAAAATCAAAAGCACTTTGGCAATCTGTACAAAAATGAAGTGTTATGAGTTAAAGAAAAGTTACTATTTTGTGCCTTATGCCCATTAACACTTCCAGTCAGTTTGAATCATTCATTATGTGAGATTTCCTGATAGTGAGACAGCGTTACCCCTGTATGACAGATTGTGCTGAGGAGGAAGGTGAGCATTTAACTCCGTGAGGCAAGGGATTGAAAGAAATTTAATATAAACAAACTTGAATGCCAGTGGAATACTCGATGCATGAAGCAGACTCTAAAAACCGACTTAATAGATGGATTGGATAGGGTGGTAATTTTGGAAAAGTGAAGTTGGTGTTGCATGTTTGCCGTACCCTAGCCTGATTTTTCTTGTTTGTTTTTGGGATTTTGTTTTGGTTTTTTTGGGTTTTTGGTGTTCGGGGGGGTTTTTTGTGTGGTTTTTTTGGGTTTTGGTTTTTTGTTGGTTGGTTGGCTGGCTTTTTCTGATTTTTTTTTTTTTGTTCTTTCGTTTTTGTTTTGTTTTGTTTTTTGAGATTAAGTTTCTTTTCGGACACCAGGTAGTAGGTTGCACAGTGGGTATCTGATGGGTCTGGACTTGCTTTTTTTGCCTTTTTTATTTTGAACTCCAGTTGCTGCTGTATGAAAACAACTGCTCTTAAAGGTAAGATTTTTTTTTTCCCCACAGAGAATAAAGAGGAGCTTTTAGAAATCTCTTATGTGACAGTTTATCTGCTTAGAATTGGATGAGATTGTTGGTACTTGTATATGAAAGATTACAGGAAGCCTTCTTGAAGAAACAGGTTGTCTGTTGCAGCATTTCTTGTGCCAGAGGTTTATTGGAGCAGTGTCAGGAAGCAAATGGTTTGCCATAGATTTGAGACATAAAACTGATGATGCTGGTAATTATGAGTAACTTTTGATGCCTGTAGAGGCTGCGGGTTACCTCTGTCAGATTTGAGGTTTTTCATTCATAGTATGATACAGTTGGACTTCCAAAATTTCAGGTGTAGGAAGAGTTGCCTTCTTGTTTTGTTTACAGTTTCAGGTGGGATGTGGTATGAAAAGACAAAAGAGAGCTGCAAGGCTGCTGGATGTTTCACTTGAGAGTGCCCTGGGTAGTTAGCCCATAGTTATGGGGGGTTTTATCTTCCTGATTTGTCTCTCTTGGTGTATGTATACTGCTCATAACAATTCAGGGGGGTCATTATCAAGCTCTGACACTTAGCACAGTGCCCTAGGCACAGTGGAGATCTTGTGTGGTAGCAGTGAATGAAGGGTTTTTCCAGCCCTCAGCACTCAAGACTGAGGAGAAATGAGATTTGTTGGATGAACATGTTAGTAAAGTCGAACATAACATCATGGTTATCTTGGCTTTTGCTTTGCTAACACCTGAAGTCAGATGTTTATTTTCTGCCCGTCTTTCAGGGCAAGGTCCCTTGGTAGTTGGTTGTGGGGACTGCTGTTCACTTATTCTGGACTTTGTCAAACCACTGAAATGGGTAATATTCTAGCTGTTACGACAGGGAGGTCGTTCAAATGATTTTCACCTGTAATGGAAAGTTGGAAAATTACTTCTCACTTCAACCTAGCAACAGTCTCCTGGAGTTAACTAGCTCTTCAAAAGTTGAACAAAATTCTGTGATGGTGAAGTAGTTGGGGAGTGATAGTGGAGGGCTGAGTATGTTGCATTGCATTCTTAAAATGATGTAAATTTTAGCAAAGTGCTAAGGTAGCACCCAGTGGTATCTTATGGAATCTCAGCACAGTTAGTGAAGAGACCTCTGGATGTCATCCAGTCCCAACCCCCTGCCAAGGCATGGTCACCTAGAGCAGGTGACACAGGAACATGTTCAAGTGGGCTTGGAATGTCTTCATGCTTCCCTGAGCAACCTGTTCCAGTGCTCTGCCACCCTCACTGTAAAGAAGTTCCTCCTCATGTTGAGGTGGAACTTCCTGTGTTTTAATTTATGGCCACTGTTCCTCATTCTGTCTCTGGGCACCACTGAAAAGAGTCTGGTACCATCCCCTTGGCACCTGCCTTTGAAATATTTATATGCATTAATGCAGTCCTCTTTCACTCTTCTCCAGAGTGAAGAGACCCAATTCCTGTAGTCTCTCCCCATTAGAGAGATGCTCCAGACCCCAAATCACCTTTGTGGCCTCTGCTGGACCCGTTCTGGTAGCTCCTTTTCTGTCTTGTACTAAGGAAATCAGAACTGGACCCAGCCTTCCAGATGTGGCTTCAGCTAGGGTTGAGTAGATGGGAAAGATTATGTCCCACCTTAGATGGATAGGATTTGATTTCACATCCATTGACATACTTCCAGATCTTCTTGCTCTTTTTCAAGTTCTTGAGGAAATTTCCATGTTAACTTTTTAGGAACGAAACAAAGAGGTGGTGGAATATCCCGTGCTGGAGATGCTCAGAAGCTGTCTGGACATGGTCCAGGGCAGCTGGCTGTAATTAGCCCTGTTTGAGAAGGGCAGCTGGACCTGGTGGTCTCCAGAGGAGGATTCTAACCCTGAATGATCAGTGTATGAGTCTGTGGTTTAGGTGGTCAGGTGTTCTAAGAACAGTGTATGTGATGATTATTGAGCTGAATTTCAACTTCGGAAAACTTGTGGGAAACAGCACCTGTAATTGCTGGAGTAGCTATGGAGTTTGAAACATGGCAGGGTCTGCAAAATCAGGCTTGCAAGTGAAAAGTCTCTTGTCTGTGTTCTGTGTGTAGTTTCTTTAATCTTCTCTAATAATTCAAATTCAGCTACCAACAGCAACAACAAACCAAAAACCAACAACAACAAAAAGAACTCAACCCCCCAAAACAAGAAGAAAAAAAAAACAAAAACAAAAAACAAACACCCCACAAACTTGTTAAATTCTGCTTTTTTGCAAGTGAACTTGATAAACAAAGGGATTAAGCATTAATGTTGTTCCTTACTAGGACGTTAGTCTTTTTCTCACTTAGTAAAAATGCAAAGTTGATGTGATAAGTTTAGAAAGTTCTCCAAAACCAACTATCTAGGGCTAGAGAAAAAGAATGGTGTGTAGTTGGGCTCTCCAAACACAGTAAGTGTCAAATTCAGGTGATTTGAGTGGCCACTTAGCACTGACAATGTTGGGATGTATACTGTGTGTATAGAAGCCATTTCCTCAAAGCTGTTGAGACGGCATGCAGTTAGAGCAGGCTGTAAGAGTTGATAGCTGATAGATTTTTGAAAAATGTAAATGAAGCTTTCAAATATGCAAGGTTGGGAAGTCAAGACAATATGTAATAGAAGGCTCCCAGCAGCCTTGAGCTCACCTGATGAAGATTTTTTTGATTTCTTCTTGTTATTACTTGGGTAGTAATGATGTGCTTTAACATTTTATGTCAATTTTTACTTGGGATATCCTCTTCTTCTTGAGGCATCCTGTAAATATTTATAATAAAATGAGAAGTTGTTTGGGCTTCACTTCCTTTGTTTTCAAGCTTTCTCTTTTTGCTAGACAGCATTGACTGGTACTCCTTCTGGTTTGTAGTCTTGTTCAGCATCAGTGTTTGGGGGACACAGCTTCAGGGGGTGAAGGAGTTTGTTTCATGGTGGTGGTAATGTTTACCTCCATAATGGACTCCCAAGATCCCATGATTATGTGCTGTTCAGTCATTGAATCACAAACACTTGCCTAAAAACCAGAAGGAACAAGCAGTCCCAGATTGCTCCCTGAGGTGAGCAGAATCTGCTAGGTCAGTTTACACTGGTGCAGTTTATTCTGGATCAGGTAATCTAATTGTGATAGGCTTGCAAAACAATATGCCACTTTTCTCAACTTGCTTTTCAAGTGCACTCTCTTTGCCAGCTGAATTTCCTCTACCACTTACTGCTCTCTTAGTTCTCTTGAAAGATTCCTTCTGCTGCTTTTCTGTGCCCTGTCTCAGTAAATGCAGAAAGTTACCTTAAGAGTCATACCTCTTAGTGCCTCAGAAGAGCCTTGCTAATAATGTTACTCTGTGTAGCTAATCCACTTACTGTAGTGGATTCTGTAGAGAAATATAACAATCTGTATTTTGCATAAGCGAAGTAGATTGTAACAGACTGGTGTGAGGCTTGTGAGACTGCACCACTTACTGTTTTTTAAAATACTGGAAATAAGAATAGTTTTTGTGATTTTTTTTTTTTAATTCCTCCTCTGCCATTTTATGTTAGTGTTTGAGTTACTATTCAGAGACTGTTTCTTATTGGACACTTTTGTTGGTTTTGGGACCCTGTGGGAGGAGGTAGGGGAAGAAATAATTGGTACCTATGTTGTAAATCAGCTATGGGGAAGAATGTCTCTGAGCGTTTGGGATTTTTCTCAAATTCCTGATGAATTAGGTGTTTTTGGTAGTGTGTGAAAAATTAAAGGCGGAGAGAAAGATAGGAGAAATTCTGGGGGAAACATTCTTTCAAATTTTAGCCTGTAGGGCTTGGCATTTGAAGATATTTCCAAAATCCCTGTTAGTGTCTCTTCCTATGGAAAACTCTTTTAAGGCACTGCTGCTGTGTTAGAACTTGGTGTGGTTAATTTACTTCTTTTCCTTGAGATTTACTCGCCTTCCTTCTGAGTTTACTTTAGGATGTTGACTTAATTGTAAATTTTCTTTGATAAATGAAGTAGAAAGCTCAACACTCTCTGTACTTTTGCACAAACAAAGTCATTTATTAACTTTCTGGAACAAAATGCTTTTTGTCTGTTATTGTTTCCCCTGTGTTTTTAAGAATCTTTACATGTGTTCTACATACTTCTGTGAAACAGGAGTGCAACTGTTGAGTAAATTGGTGAAGTTTCTTGTTTTCAGTGTGTCACTTTTCTGTTACCAGAATTGGAAGGGAGGCCTTTAATCATACTGGTTTTTTTTTTTCCTTAGACAATGTTTTTTGAAGTACCAGGTATGAATCCACCTTAGTTGAAGCTGAAAACATCGAGTAGCTTCTGAGGCTTCTCCTGCACTGCATCTCTCACTTCCCTCTCTCCTTCCTCACAAAAGAGGAAGAAGGTGAAGCAAATGCATTTAACTTAATCTTTAATACTTCACTTTACTCACTATGCTTTTTGATTGATTTGTTTTACAGACTGTTTTGTTTGAGACTGGAAAATTTGCACATGGAATTACTGGAAAAGTACACTGAAATTTTGGAGAAGGATATGGATGAAGTTCCTGATGGAACCCTGGTCTTAAAAAATGAATTTAAACATACTAGTATATTGAAGGCCAAATTCCTAGTGGGGAGAAATGATTAGCGAATATTTTAGAGGATTAAGCTTGGTTTTAGGAATCTGTAACTGAGACTTCCTGTGCACTGTACACATTTGCTCATTTTAAATAAAACTTTGACACAATTCTTTGTAGGAATACCTGAATTTTTTTGTGAGTATGTAGAGGTAATGCACAGGTCTGTTTTCAACTGATACTTAACCAAGTTGCATTAAGACCTGAGGTTTTTAGATCACTTGTAGTCACTAGTTGTAAAGATGAGCTTGGAGATCTTTTAGGCAGCTAAGGATGTTCTCCTGTCTTCCATGTGGCATATTGCAAACTCTTATGTCAAAGTCTGTGTATGAGTTACCATTACAAGAACACTGTAACTCTTGTTTAATGTTTAAAGCAGGTGAGCACTTCAAGGATCAATGAAAGCAGACATTCTCTGCTAGTAGCCAACTGTTTGAACATATTTGCAACATACCCTGCCTTGTGCCCTCTTAAAAATACATCCTAGCAGTTACAAAGGCTGGGGGATGTGATGCTATCTGTTGGTTTTGTATGCTTAGCTACACTACAGAGATCATTCAGTAGCCGATGCTGAGCACAGCCAACTGAAGGATGCTGGAATCTTGGAGGGTGTTCAGCCAAAGAGCTCTGTCACTTACTGCAGTAATAAGCTTTTCTGTGGTTCATTAGGTGCAGCTGCAGTGATTTAGATCCAGGTTAAGTAAACTCACCTGATCTGCTTTGAATGTTGCAGGTATTTTTGTAAAAAGTTACAGGCTTCTTTCCTTTTCAAGCCCTTACTGTAAAGAATGGGTAGTTATGGAAGCTAAACAAACTCTGAAGGGGTCACAGTTTTTGAGTTTGAACTATGTTAGCTCTAAAAATTATCCCAAATTGCTTTTTCTTTAGGCAAGAGATAAAAATCAGCTGAGGAACTGGTAGTTTGGAGACACCCATGTGATTTCTCTAACCTCTGATACTTAACAGTCTATAAATAGTTGCCATATGGGATGTCTTTATTGTGAGGACAGCCTCTGCTAGTTGAGAACCTTTCTGTGTTCAAGCACTTTCTGTGCCTAAACATTTTTAGCTGTTATCTAAGTGAAGTTGTCATATGGCTTTAAATGGGAGCTGCTGTTGTTGTCCCAAGATGTTGAAAGAAAGGGAATTATTTTCTCTGAATTTAATAGGGATGGTTACAGCAGCATTCTGTGTTCTTCTCTCTATGGGGAGTATTTTAGACCTCTGTTAAAAACAAACTGAATAAATAAGTTTGTTACATCAGTGAAGAATGCAGCAAATCAAGACTTACACCTGGCTGTATTTTTTTCAAGCCTTTCTGTTATAGTTGTTTAACCTTATAACAACCTGCTGAGATTTTGTAGGTGCAGGGGAGACATGCGTTCCATACCCTAGTTCAGCAGTTCTTCTTTGTCCTGCAGGGAGTTTACACATAGCTGAGACAAATAACAGAATATTTGATACTTGCTTATGTTGAGTCCATTTTTCAGTAAGCTGTTGTATACAAATAGAATAATTCTTATAGAGCAGTTGCATATCCTTTCAAGGTGCACAGGTAAAGAAAGCAGAGTCTTGTACACACTTCTGTGGCAAAGGTTATAATTAGTATATGTAGTCTCTGGTATTTTTCTTTTTTGAGTTTTCAGTAAATTTAGGGGATAAGGTACCAATACCTTATTTTTTGCAAGGGGGAAGGAATTACTATATTAAAAGCTCTTTTCATAGTCAGTCAAGCGATGCTTGATGGCAGGTCCTCAATGTCAGAATGCTGCCCTTTTTTTACTTGTGTGGTATGCCAGTGTTACCCTCCCTTTGTCCTTGTCTCTTCCAGTGTCATAGACGTTAGATAAAGTGAGATTAGACTTTGTGGCTTTGACTTCAACTTTTTCAACCTTTCCATGCACTGGCTTCTTAGAAGTCTTTTCAACATCAGGCTCCAGAGCTTTGCTATGATTAAATGAACTTCAGCAGTCACAAGATTAAAACCAGTGTTCTTTTAATATTTTTTCTTACAAATTTTTAGGATCATTAGGGTTGAAAAAGACCTCCAAGGTTATTGTGTCCAGCCTTTAGCCAGACATGACCGTGTCAACTAAACTGTAGGACTAACTGCCGTGTGCAGTCATTTTTCTGAGCACTTGCAGTAATTGTGGACTCCACCACCTACCTCCCTGGGCAGCCCATTCCGATGTATAACAATCCTTTCATCCACCTGATCTCCAACCTGAACCTTCTGGTCCAACTTAAGGCCATTTTCTCTTGTTCGCTGGCTGGTTGGCTGGAAGAAGAGACTGACCCCCCCCGGGCTACAGTCTCTTTACAGGTAGTTATGGAGAGTGGTAGGGTCTCCCTGCTGAGCCTCCTTTCCTCCAGACTAAACCAGAAGTCCTTCATCCACTCCTCATAGAAGTTACTCTCCAGATCCTTCACCACCTCATTTGCCCTATGCTGGACTTGCTCCAGCATCTCTATGTTTCTCTTGAAGTGAAGGGCCCAGAACTAGGCACAGGCCTTGAGGTTCCCTGATACAGACCAGGAATGCCATTGGCCTTCTTGGCTACCTGGGCACGTACTGGGTCACATTCAGCCAGATGCCAGTCAGCACCCCCAGGTCCTTTTCTGCTGGGCCACTTCGCAGGCCATCTTCCCTAAACTGTAGCACTGCGTGGGGTTGTTCTGACCCAAGGCAGGACCTGGCACTTGACCTTGCTGCACTGCATTNCAGAAGTCCTTCATCCACTCCTCATAGAAGTTACTCTCCAGATCCTTCACCACCTCATTTGCCCTATGCTGGACTTGCTCCAGCATCTCTATGTTTCTCTTGAAGTGAAGGGCCCAGAACTAGGCACAGGCCTTGAGGTTCCCTGATACAGACCAGGAATGCCATTGGCCTTCTTGGCTACCTGGGCACGTACTGGGTCACATTCAGCCAGATGCCAGTCAGCACCCCCAGGTCCTTTTCTGCTGGGCCACTTCGCAGGCCATCTTCCCTAAACTGTAGCACTGCGTGGGGTTGTTCTGACCCAAGGCAGGACCTGGCACTTGACCTTGCTGCACTGCATTCACTGGCCTTTGCCCAGTGACCCAGCCTGTCCAAGTCCCTCTGCAAAGCCTTACTGCCCTCCAGCCGCTCAACACTCCCATCCACTTGGTGTCATTTGAGAACTTAACTGAAGGTGCTCCTCGTGCATTCGTCCAGGTCATGGATAAAGGTGTTAAACAGGGCTGGACCCAGTGCAGGGCCGTGGGGAACCCCAGAGGTGACTGGTTGTGGCACCTTTGCCACCACTCTCTGGCCCTGACCACCCAGACAAGTCTTAACCCAGTGAAGACTGCACCTGTCCAAGTTATGGGCTGCGGCCTCTTCAGGAGAAATTGAAATGATTTACTGCAGATGCAGCTGCAGTTAGCCTTAGNACTTCGCAGGCCATCTTCCCTAAACTGTAGCACTGCGTGGGGTTGTTCTGACCCAAGGCAGGACCTGGCACTTGACCTTGCTGCACTGCATTCACTGGCCTTTGCCCAGTGACCCAGCCTGTCCAAGTCCCTCTGCAAAGCCTTACTGCCCTCCAGCCGCTCAACACTCCCATCCACTTGGTGTCATTTGAGAACTTAACTGAAGGTGCTCCTCGTGCATTCGTCCAGGTCATGGATAAAGGTGTTAAACAGGGCTGGACCCAGTGCAGGGCCGTGGGGAACCCCAGAGGTGACTGGTTGTGGCACCTTTGCCACCACTCTCTGGCCCTGACCACCCAGACAAGTCTTAACCCAGTGAAGACTGCACCTGTCCAAGTTATGGGCTGCGGCCTCTTCAGGAGAAATTGAAATGATTTACTGCAGATGCAGCTGCAGTTAGCCTTAGGCAATTAGTCCTGATGTGCTCTGCCTTCGTAGAGTGAAATAGCTGTAATTCAGCAAAATCTGGGCGCTTGGACCTCTTTTATCTGAGAAACAGCCCTGCAGAACTGACTCGCAGGTTACATGTGACTGTGCATTTTGTACAGTATTTAGGCAGTAAGGGAAGCTTAAATTCCTTTTTTTTTTTTTTTATTGATGCTTCCAGGAACTTAATCTAGTATTTTGCCCAAAATCAAAGCAAAGAATAAACTTGGAAGGCTAGAAGTTGAGCATTGACTGAAAGGTACATTCAATATAGAATAGTATAAAATGTCTGCAGAGTGAGTTAAGTAGATAAAAATCCTGTTTGAGGTGTTGGTTTAAAAACAGCTTAACAATCCTGTCTTCTTTAATATTGTATCTGTATAGTGGGACAGTGAAACACAGTTTTGATCTTTGACTCAGAGGTGTGTGAGTCGTTAATACCAGGGCTTCTGGTCTTAGAGGTGCTGGTCTTTTTTTAGGAAATCAATGGAGAGTAGTTACTTGCAGTGTGAAGAAGGAAAAGTCCTGGCTTTATGTCTGTGAAACTAGCACTTCATATGAACTAATTCCTTTCAAATTTTGCTTATCCTGACTACAGCTTCATTTCCAGAAGTGGGTGATTCCTATGCCTATGTTTCTGTGTTCTTAGTTACACTGTTCTTTTAAATATGTTGACCTAAATTATGGGCAGAAAAGCTTCAGTTAAGTCTGTCCAGCTGAATAGTGTGAACTAAATACTTTTCTTCCTGATATGCTTTGTTTTAGAGCTAGAATGTGCTGACATCGAATGGCACAGATGTTTTCAAATCATATGCCTTTATTATAATGTGAGGAATCTGTTCCAGGGTAATTCGGATGGCACTTCCTTGACAATGGCATCTAAGGAAGTTTGACTCCTACAGACAAAACTAAACTACATAAATAGTGTAACTTTTATATTTTTAACTCTTTTGGACTCTTGTGTATATTTAATTAGAATATATGAGGTAGCACAGTGGTTCCCCATGCTTGATGCCAGCAAGGTTTTTAATACTGACTATAGCATTTTGTTTAGATTCCTTCAAAGCACTGATGCCTTTTGACTTCTTGCCAGCATATTGTCAGGGCTTTCTTTTGGTGTTTGTTCTTTTTTTCCTCTAGTGGTAAAACACATTCTTGACTTCACTGGTAAAGTATAGATGTAAGTACTCTGTAGTTTAGGTGATGCATTATAAGCCACTGTCATATTTTTTGCAAGATAAAGTGCCAGGAGGAAGGATGCACACTGTTTCTGAAACAGTCTTCATTAACTTACTGATTCCTGTGCACAAGAGAGTCTGTTCTCTGCCCAAGCACAGTGTTCAGCTCATGGAAGTGAAACTTGCCTGGTTTGGACATCAGCTTCATTATGAAACAAAGGGTAAGATGTCCAAACATGGTTTCTTCTCTCCATGTTAGAGAGTGGGGAGACTTTTTTGCAGTATAAAAATCCATCTAGTTTCATTTTCTCTTCAAGGCTTGAGAAGTCAGCCTTTGGGTGCCATGATAAATAACATGATTTGACAGGTTTCTTATAAAGTATGCTGGAGATAAACTAAGACTTAATTTTCTGATCTCAAACTTGTGTTCTGGGTGAAAACAGAAGCCCTTCTGTGGTGTCTCAGAGTTAGTGCCTTTCTGCAGTGAAATAATAGTAAAAATATGCAGGTTAGCTCATATAGAAAGCAAGCATGTTCTAAGTCAGATAGCATCAGTGTCATATTTTTCACCTGTTGATTTCTCAAAGTAATTTTTTGCTTTACTATTGTGTATGCATCCCTTTCCAAGCTCTTTCTTTGTAGTCCAGTGTGTATTACAGCAAGATTTTTGGGGCTTAGGTGACTTTCTAGAACTTGATACACATTGATAGAGGGCAGAAAAGTTCAAGATTATTCAGTGGTGTGAGCTCTTGGTCTGATTTTGTTTATGCTTTTGTGCTGTCTTACAAGACTTCTTACCATCTCTTTCACAAACAATTCTCTTGATTTTTCTTTGGTATTGAAACCTGAAGATCTGCACAGGGGAATAAAATAAATTGTTGAAGATATGATTACAAGTATTTGGGAGCTCTGTTATAGTGGTTTACTTCTGTGGCTGTGTTTCTCTTGCTATTGAGTTAGGCATATAATTAGTTTTATAGTGAAGTGGAGTAGCTTGTTTTTATGTAGTGATAAATATCTAAATGAAATAACCTTTTTGAAACTAATTTGAAAGAAAATTGCCTAATCTAGATTTTGCTGTTACAAAATTTAGATGTCAGTAATCTGTACATTTAGTGTTAAGACACAAATGATAGAAATGTCAACTACATAAATATATTGAATTGTTGTTTTAATGGGTTTGGGCATAAGGCATAGCGTAGAATAATACATGATAGAATAAAGCATGAGAGTCAAATTGAAACATGTGGATTAGCCCCTGTAAGGAGAAAAGGTATATTAAGGCAGTTTAGTGATGATACATAGTTTAATGGTACTTGGACTACTGGAGAAAACTGGGAGTGGTAGACAAAGTAAATACAACTTGCCATGAAGAAAAGGTTAGAAGAAAAACTAGAGCAGGTGGAAGCCAAGTGGCCCCAGAAATGTCACATTTATGGTCAGAATAATAGGAAAATCTGATTATCAGTATTAATAATGATGTATTAAATTATTGACAGTTTTAGCAAGGGGTTCTGACATCTTGGCTTCTCTGTTTTTGACTTCATGTTTGTGCAGGAATTCCCATCCCCAGAGATCAGAAACCTTAAGGCCTGGGCAAGGTTTCTGTGGTGACTGAAAGCAGGAGTGAGATTATTTTAAACTAGCAAATATTTTTAAATATTCATTGCTCTGCATTTTTAGTTGGATTATAGAAATAAAGATTTCTGCACGCAAGACAGCACAGCATATGGGTCTGTCATGTTGTGTCTGTGTTGCATTATTCATTACTCATGGTATATCAGGATTAAGAAATAAAAGTTCCGTTCATCTGCTCTAGGAAGCCTTTGTACTGCTTTCATGGAACCTACTCCAGGTGGGGCAGGATGGGAGAAATCATAGCTCCAGTTAAGCTTGGTTTTTTACGAAAAAATGAGATTACTAGCTTGAGACTATTAGGAACACTTCTTGGAGACTGAATAGTCAGTCTTTATCCATAGCAGATTTTGAGAGTAAACTGGCCTTGGCCATGTGTTTTCATATTAGCTCACTATACGTTGTTAACAAGAATGGCTTGTTGATTTGAAATGTTTTTTAAAGAAATCATAAAATAGAAGCCTTGCAACTGCAGGTAAAATCTCATTTTCTCTTGACTGAAGAGGGCAGGGTATGCTGACTGCAAGTGTTTCAGTTTGAACAGTGTTTCCTTCTGTTCTGATAACTGCTCATTCCCAGCTGTGGAGAAGAAAAAAAAAGGCTAGTCAAGTCAGTTGTTGCCACCAGTCCCTGTTCTTTGCTTTCCATGGTACTTTGAGGCCCTTCACCAAAGAACCAATGCAGGTATTTATTATTTGAATAATACTTAACCTCTGAGATGTAAGCCTAGGCCATTTAGGGCATTACGTCCAAGGCTGTTCAGGTAGCTTGTTTTCTGTCACATCTGCTGGAGTACAGAGTACCTTGGCAAATCCCGGTACTTCTTACCCTGTGTTGCTAGTTGAGCTGTTGTCCTAATGAAGATCTCTTCTTCCCCAGAAGATTTCCTCAATGGAAGAATTAATGTGCAAAAATTACTTGATTCTATGTGCCCATAATGGTACATGTTTCAGTTTGGTTTGAATAATTTTTGTGTTGCGTGTAAACTTTGCTTGTCTTGACTTTTGGAGCTGGAAGAAGGATGCTATGACATGTTAGTCCATCGGGCCGCTGATGATCTGGGCTCATGGAGACATCTGAGTGTGTAGGCATTGTGCTGCTGTCCAGCCTGATGCCACTTTGATAGTACTTGTAAAGAGGGGTATAGAGGAAGGGTGATTACTGGTTTCTGACTTTCAGCTGCTTTCATTTTTCCCCCTCTTTGTATAATGTTGAGGATGCCATTTTTTTGAGCTAACTAGCAGTATATGTGAGGTTTAAGGGGTAGGGATATTTGGTCATGCAACTTTCCTCTTGTCTAATCTGTATTTGAGCTAAAAGTTCTCTATGAGAGAACAAAAACTCTCCTGAAGGGAGAGGGGATTCATCCTGCAGTTTGAGTGTAGGGCTGTGATGGAAATACCAGGTTCGTGCCCTGTGGATCTGCTGAGGTGAACCCTCTGATGGAGCGTCTGTGGTGGGGGGTGCATTTTGGGTCTAACCATCTTTCCTGTTTACCAGCGAGCTTTGAGCAAGGAGTACTGCCATGCAAAGCCAGCACAAGAGGACTGTTCCTCTAACCTTGATTTCCTTTTCCTGGAGGATGAATTCTGTCATCCCTCATGGGCTCTCTGTTGCAGTGAATAAAGTTGAGTGCATGAGGGACAAAGCCATGTT
>VXBQ01017547.1:40057-53854 GCA_013400175.1 Phainopepla nitens
ACTTGCACCATTTTAAAACAGAAAAAGTTTTGAAGTACATCTTTGCAAACCCTGGATGCAGCAGCCTTCTGAAACCGAAGTCTTTTTTTAAATCAAGTTTAGACTTACCTCATCTGCTAACCGTAGGCAAGAAGGATCTCTTCACTAACAGCAGTCTCAAGCTGTGGCAGTGGTCAGGAGCCTTTCCATTTGTTCCTGTTGTGGGTACATTTCACATCTGTACTACTTGTAATCACCTGCAAATGGGCTATTAGCTTTTGTGGTATCGTCCTAGCTTTGTTTACTGTAAACCTAACTGGCTTTTCAGTGAGATTTTAGTTAAAACAAAGAACAGTCTTCTTGGTAACCAAAATACTCTTATGAAAAACACTTGCATGTTTTGTTCCAGTTAATCCACTCGATAAATCCTTGACTCTACTGGCACTTGTATGTGCAGTGGTACTTTTAAACAGCTGTTGCAAGGAAACTTAGTGAATACCATCTGCACAAGGTTTAATTTACCTAACTTTTGAAACCTAGGATTGTAAGAATGGGCTGGATTCTGACATAATACTTTGTCATCTTTGTGTATTTTTTTTTCCTGTGGGCTGGAACGACATATAAGGGGAGCTGTCTTTCATTAGTGCCTGATCATCCTATGTGCTGATGGAAAATCAACTCACTGTATTTCCGTTCTTTCCTCTTCAGTCTTGAAGATTAAAAAATTTGTTTTGTGGTACAGTTTATTTTAGGCATGGTGTAGTACTGGTGGTAGTTTCCAGGGCAGATGCAGGGGTAACTAGTCTGCATTATCTTTTAAATCTTCTTAAAAATAAGTAGTTCACATAAGAAAAATAATTTTACAGATGAATTTGTAAAGATTAGATTGGAATTGCCTCAAATCCAATTAAGCCACACTGCATGGACGTGCTGGGAATATAAATGCAATTACTGTAAATTTGTACAAACTGATTTGTTGCATTATCTTGCTAATCTAACATACAGTACTTTTTGTGTCCATATTGCAGACGGCAACTCCAAACTAACATGGCAGTCAGACTGTGTGATGTGGCTTCTCTGCTTAGAAGTGGGTCGTGGGCAGCAGAGCCTTGGACTGGGGTCTGTGGGACTTTTCTTAAAATTCTGTAGGCTACTTTTTTACATGTTAATAGTGCTGAGGCCATACCAAAGTCTTTTAACGTTCTATTTGGAATGCTAACTCACATATATGTTTCATTATAGGCTGTAGGTTGTGTTCCTATTCTGTGAGAGCCTAGAGCACACTGGCATACCAAGACAACTTTTTCTGTAAAATAGTGATCTCCTGTTCCAGAAATTACACTGCAGTGACTTGCCTTTCTTCTAATATCAATTAGATTTTAGTACTAATTGAAAATACACAGTGGATAATTGAAGAGGAGTATTGTACTAAAATGGTTTTGGTATGGTCTGAATACTAAACTGCAGTAACTTTAAAACTTGTATAGTTGTGTTTTTATGATTACTATTTTAAAATTATGTTTGCCAGTCTATTCTAACATTTTTTTAACTTTAAATTGATTTCGAACTATTTTTCTGAGTGAAAATTTGTCTTTTATGAACAGTTCTCTTTAGCCTATTAGTGGGGTATGCATTATTTGTAAAACATATTAGTATCACTTTATTCAGAACAGATGGTTCTATAGCTGAGAGATGCTGTGATTTTCAGCACACACAGGCTACTGCAGCTGTTCACTTGAATATTGGCTTAGGATCCTATTCTTGCCACCTGAACATGAAAATAAATGTGCAATTAAGAAAGGATTGTTTGTTGTCCTTGCTAAATCCTAATTTTGATCAATGAACACTTCAAATTTGAGAATAAAACTCAAAAAGGGGGAAAACGCAATCCTACAGAGCACAGCATTTGTGAGTACTAACTTTAACAGGTATGCTAATGTTTTGAAAAGTAACTTGTCTTAATTGGGATAATCTACATCAGTGGACTTGTTTTATCAGTGCCAGGAGAAGGTTACCCCTTGGAGTTTGTTACAAGGGAAGAAAATGCTCTTTCCCTTGCACCTCTTCAGGAAAACTAGATCACACTTTTCTGATGAGTGCTCTTAATACATGTATCCCTTTTTTGCTGAAGTAACCTTTTGGAAAATGCTCTGTATGCAGAACACAGAAGTGTGTTCCCAGGAACATCTAAGTTGGACTTCTAATAAGAAACTCAACTTACTCCCTCTGGTGTTATTAGGAAATTCAGTTATGCAGTCCCTGAACACAGCTGACGTCATCAGCTGTTTGGATGTACAGTAGTTGCATATGGTGCTATAAACAGGACTGTTCAGACAGACCCTTCAGAGATCCTGATGCTGCTCTGTGATTTTACAAGAGGCTTTGTTGTGAGACCTCCTCTTAGCAGTTTAATTATGAGGCTAGATATCAGTGATTTATGGATTTCTTTGGTGAACTTCTTTTGTTGAAATGTGTTACTGAGAATTAACTTACATAATTTTCTCTTGCATGTTATCCTAAACAGTTGGTTTCAAACAGGGTAGGCTGCTCAAATCCATTAGATATTGAGATGCCATTAAAAATCCATTGGATTTATCAGCTGTTGCCATTCAGTCACTGACTGAAGTGGCCAAAAGTCTTTTGTAGGTATGGCAGCTTCTAGACAAGTGCTTGTGTACAAGCAGACTCTTAATTATTTCTGGTGCATCTTTCAGTCATGCAGTCAGGTACTTTGGGGTGAGGCACAGTAGAATCAAGCTAGTTTGAGTTGAAGGTACCTTGGAGATTGTCTGTCTCTAATACACTTGCCAGATCAGGTTGCTCAAAGCTCCATCCCACTTGACCTTGAACACTTCAAGGGATGGGACATCCACAGCCTCTCTGAGCAAGTGCCTTACCATCCTCACAATAAAGAATTTCTTCCTAATATGTAATCTAAATTCTCTTTCAGTCTGAAGACATTCCCGTTTGTCCTGTCACTCTGTGCTCTTCAAAAATGTCTCTCTCCATCTTTCTTGTAAGCTCCCTTCGGGTGCTAAAAGGCCACAATTAGGCCACCCCAAAATCATCTCTTTTCTAGACTGAACAAACCTCATTCTCTCAGCATTTTGTCACAGGATATGTGCTTGGTCCCTCTAATCCAGGCCCTCCTCTGGACTCAGTCTAAAAGGTCCATGTCCTTCCTGTGCTGGGACCCCAGAGCTGGATGCAGGGTTCCAGGTGGAGCAGAATCCCCTCCCTCCCCTGCTGCCCACGCTGCTCTGGATGCAGCCCAGGACACGTTTGGCTCTCTGGGCTGGGAGTGCCATGGCTGGGTCATGTCCAGCCTCTCACCCCCAGCACCCCCCAGTCCTGCTCAA
Source organism: Phainopepla nitens (assembly GCA_013400175.1). Lineage (NCBI taxonomy): Eukaryota > Metazoa > Chordata > Aves > Passeriformes > Bombycillidae > Phainopepla > Phainopepla nitens. Next base: position 43,396 of record VXBQ01017547.1, read on the forward strand.
GGGCTGCTCTTGATCTGTTCATCCCCCAGCCTGTGCTGGTACTGGGGCTGTCCTGACCCATGTGCAGTGCCTTGAACATGGTCTTGTTAAACCTCGTGAGATTCCCATGGGCCCCTTTCTTAAGCTTATCCAGGTCTCTCTGGATGATATCCTGAACTTCAGAAGTGTCAGCAGCACCACTCTGCTTTGGGGTCATCTGCAAACTTCTGAGAGTGCACTCGATCCATTTGTCTGTGTTATTAGTGAAGGCACTGAATAGCACTAGTCCCAGTATGGAGCCCTGAGGGACACCACTTGCTGCTGATACCCACTGAGACTCTGAGCTGTTGAGCACCACCTCTGGCTCCAGCTGTCCAATCACTTTCTTATCCATCTATTAATCCACCCATATTCTCCATTTTAGAGAGAAAGATGTCATAGGGAATTGTGCCAAGGGCTTTACAGAAGTCCAGATAAATGACATCTGTAACCCTTCCCTTGTCCACAGATTGAGTCAGTTCGTCACAGAAAGGCCACTTGGAGAAGCCAAATTGGCTGTCTCAGATAATTTCCTGTTCTCCATCTGCCTTAGCACAGGTTCTAGGAGGATCTGTTCTGTGGTCTTCCAGGCACAGAGTAGTTCTGGAGTGCTCTTAAAAGTAAATTAAATTCAAGATTCAAATTGAACGGTTCTCAGAGTTCAGGGGAGGGAAGAAATAAGAACGAGGAATTGTCAGTTTCATCAAATAAAAGCATTTAGAAACCTGATTCCAACCTGTGGTGACAGAAGTTTGACATGGGTGTTTTCAAGGAAGAATATATTTTTCATCCCAGCACATTCATATATCCTCTAAATATCTCTTTTAAGTACTTATCTTGATCTCTGTTATTGCTCATGAGAAGTATTCTTTGGATACAGTTAATACCCACCTCATTTTGAAAATATTCAAATGCTGCTTCCTTAAAAGCTGCAGTTCATGTTGTAAGTTGATAGAAATGATTACTCTTGTAACAGGCCAGTTTTGTTTGGTAACTTATATAATAGGAAGGCTGTGTTCCCCTAAATGAAGGGAATGGCAGAGGATGGAAACTAAGCTTTGAGTGCTGATTTAATTTAGTGAGTTTGTAGAAGATGCAGTTTATTTGCTTGCAAGGTTTTAAAGTATTGTCTTGGCTAACAGTTTAATGCCCTTCTGTACTGGTGGTTGTTTGGTTTTTTTTCTTGCATGTAGAGGCAGTACGTGGCCTTGGCAGTACCATTTCTGCATAGTCATAGGTCGCTTAAGTTCTTGTTTGGACTCTTGTTTGGACCTACTAGATACTGAAATATGAATTGTGATGGTTCTTGTTTTCTGTTTTTTTTTCAGCAGGTAATTACTGCCATGGAAACACAACTGTCTAATGGACCAACTTGTAATAACACAGCCCATGGTTCAGCCACCATAAACAATTGCTCATCACCAGTTGATTCTGGGAACACAGAAGACAGCAAGACTAATTTAATAGTTAACTACCTTCCACAAAACATGACACAAGAGGAACTGAAGAGTCTTTTTGGCAGCATTGGGGAGATAGAATCCTGCAAGCTTGTGAGGGACAAAATAACCGGTATGTTGGTTTTGGAGTTTTCTGTATCTTTTCATTTTTCCAAGCAGCAAACTCTGATGGTATTCTGCAATTCTCCTAAGTAGTGGAATAAAGCAGAAGGAACCAATGCTGATGCTACTGGTCAGAAGGAACTTACATTAATAATTTTTCCAATTATATACCCCAAAATTAAGTTTACTTATTTGCATTTCATTTGGGTTAGTTTGAGTGCTGTAAATGCTAACAGAACATTTAAACCTGGGCTTCAGAATACTAGGAGAGAAGAGTCACATTATACAAAATTTCCTTGAATTTTAATTCAACCTCATTGAAGTTAGACTTTAGCGCTTGTTGATGCAAAGCTGCTTCTTTTCAGGGGTGCATGTAATGGAGCTTATACCTTGGAGAAAGGGCACATTATCTTACTTCACAGGTAAGGCTGCTTTTGAATTGAGCACTTGAACAGTTTCTTTAGCTGCCCACATGAAACAGTTAATGCTCTTTGGCTTCGTTCTTGCTGAACAGTCTCTGACTGACTTCTGTTGGCTGAATGTTTGTTTCCCCTATCACTCTGAATAACCAGCAGATCTTCCCACAGCAGATGACTTGTTCTTAAGACATTAGGTAGTGGAATGGGTAAATCTGTGAAGCACTCTCCTTAAGCATGGTAGTCTGAGATACTGAAATCACTGCTTTTAGTTGATCTGGCCTGATTAAACCTTAAAGCAATCTTTGCTCTTCAGTGTGAAGATTACTGAACATTCTTGGGCATGCCAAAGAAACCAGATGGGGCTGATGCCACAGCCTGCTGTCTTCAGGTGAAATCTGGCTGATGGGGAAAATAAGCCTGTTTTCTCTGTAGCTAATGGCTTCAGTGCTTTGAAACAAAAGGTGCCTTCCTTAGGTGTTTTCTGTCTCTTACTCTGGGAGTGGAAAAACGTAGCTGCTACTTCATCGGTTAGTGGGATGGCTATTCAAAGACAGTTTGTCTCTGTCTTACATATTTAGCATACCTTATCAAAGTTGCTTAGGAATGACTTCAGAGGCTAGTGCAGGCCACAGAAGTAACCCTCAAGGTCCTTATGATCAACGTTGAAATTGTCCAGATCCTTACATGATGGGTCTGTATACCAGATGCACCCTGTTGCTGTTGCGTAGTGTCAAAAAGACTCCTTATCTGGAAATGAGCTGGACTTAATTGTAGACCGCTTGTTTCAAGATGTGGTATTTTCTATCTATCACAAAGTGATGCCTGAGAAGGATCCTGAATTTAAATTACATTCTCAGGAGCTGGGAACTCCAGAGTTGAAATTATTTGAGATAGATAGTTTTTCTACTTTATCAGAGAGCAGCTCCTCAGCTTTGAGATACACTTTCAGCTGCCAGCAAAAATGCTGTATCAGTCTTGTTCCAAAAGGTTTTAGTATTATAAGTGAGATTGAGAAATATGATGTCTGACCTTGCAACTGCATTGGGAGCAATGCTTCTGATTTAAGTAGCCTGGAGCAAGATAACCTTGTGTTTGTAGATGCTGAGGAGAAAGCTCTCAAATTTCAGTCCTGTTCTTACTTATTTTCAGGTTTTCTTCAGAGTTTTGAAAAGCAAATTTTTTTTTCCTTCTGAATTCAGAACAGGGATTGTTACCAGGTTCTATGAAGGAAGAGATATGGCATGAATTTCAGACTTTCATTGGTTTAATTCCTCTGTTAAAATGTAATAATTTTTCTGTCCTTCTTAAATGAACTGTCATGAGTGCTCGTTACTTGGTGAGTATCTTTAAATAATAAGTTTAGGGTAGAATAGAAGTTGAGATATACTTCCGTACTTCTGGTGTCATGGAGGTCTGTAATGGCCTGTGTCTCCACCGCTCTGTCCCTGTTAGTTTGGAGACAGAGTGAAGTTTGGTGGCAACACTCGTGGACCAGTCCAGTCCTGTCCTTGTCTTAGAATGGTACCATCCTGCAAGCTCGATGTCAAAGACTGTGTTTCACTTCACAGCCACTCTCACTGGTGGGCAAGACCAAAAACAGTGAGAGGAAGTACCATAGCCCACAAACCACTGGGAGAGAGATCAACTTGTTTATTCCAAAGGGCATCCAGTGGACCTGCATGTGAAGTGGGATCTCTGTACCTGTGCCCGGTTAGAAACCACAGTCCTATTCTGAGAGTGAGTTACTCCTGCCAGGATCACTGAGTTGCCAGTTTCACATGTTAAAATACAGAGAGATCATGGCCAGCCACTGTCATCTTGACCCAAATGCTCATTAGCATCCAGTGGATTTAAACCAAGTTATCTCCCACCCTATTATTTAGTACTCACTCTGTGATCACATCTGCAACACTGAAGTGCACTTGCATTATTGATGAACCACAGAATGGTTTCAGTTATCTGGTGCCTTAATAAGCATCTGATTCTGACCTCCCTGCCATGGGCAGGAACACCTCTCACTAGAGGTGAAAGTGCCCCATTTCCTTCAAGCTGTCTGCACAGTTTGGGTTTCAGAGGAGTTGACTTGAAGGCCTTCCTTGTTTTTTTTCTCTGTAAACCTGTTTGGGGGGAAGGAGGCACCTCAGAGTTCACTTAATAATTTCATGTGAGCCGTTAGAAGTCCAAGTCGTCATTATTTTATTGAATTTTAGCTAAGGGTTTACTTGTGAATAAGGGATAAAGCTAATCTGTGAAGGTTCCTGATGGTTATCTCCAAGCATGCACTGCATGGGCAGAACTCTCTATGGGGCAGCATTAGTAGCTGAAGTGAAATCTGCTTTCTGTATTAGTGGAAAACCATTTCAGGTGTTATCAGTAAGAATTAAAATAGCTGATTGTTGTTTTATTGTTTTACTGAAGGTAAATAAATTAAATGTTGGTAGTATTGAAGATTCTAAAGGGTGCTGAACAAGAGTCTCTCTTCATGTGAGAATCTCACTGACAGCAGCATCTTATAAGTGGGTCATGAACGTCACTTTATCTTCACTTGCTAACCAGAGAATCTGTCAAGAGTGAGTCATTGTGTCTAGATATTTTAGAGTCTGTGTTAACTCTTACATGCTTTTGACTAATGCAGATGTATGTCAATACAAATTGCAAAACTGCTGTGTAAGTTAATTGTGGTTGTACAACAGGTAGGAGACCCTGGTCTCAACAAAGCAACATAACTGAATTCCAGTCAGCCACTTTAGATAGCTGTTTAATTTAGTTTAAGTGCTTTTCTACATATTTAAAGGCAGCAGAGGTAACATTTATCATATAATGTTAACATTTTATGTAATCTAATGTTAAGCATATATAGTTACAAAAACTAAGCTAAAAATACTCTAAATGTTAGGAAAGAGGATAAAACAGGATAAAATTTAATTACTGGAGCTGCCCCTGGTCAAGCGCTTTTAAGAGCACATGCTTTCTGCTTGCACAAGATAGATGGATTTAGCAGCTTTTTGAAAAAATACAAGAAACAGTAGTAGCTGGCACTTAAAAAGTAAGATATACCATAGTATGGTAAACATTTGTAGACCGACTTTTCTGAAACTTGAATGTAGGTAAAAATGTGTCTGTAGTCTCCTTAAAAAAAAATACTATTGCATTGTTTTAAGTGCTACTGTCTTTAGTACAGTTTCGGTTGCATGTGTGGAAGATTAATGCTTAATTTTCACATTGTGGAATAATCTCCTGGTTTTCATGCTTGTGGCTTTGTTAGCTAAAATGAAACTCGTGGAATATAGTCTCCTTAATTTCAGAAAGCAGCTAACTTGGATGTCTTAAATTTGGGAAAATACTTGTTTTCCTGGCTTCAGAGCTTCCATACTGTTCCCTTATTAAAGTATTCATATGCTCATAAAATTCACAAATTACTCTCTTTAAAAGAGAACCTGTTGGTGAAAAGGTCTGGTTTTCTTGTCTCCTTAACTGTGTGTGAATTACTAATAATGCTTATATATGGATTTCATTTGCAGTTTAGCATACTTACTTGTTCTATCTAGAAAGTGAGGCAGGATATGCTTAGGGACCTAGCCTGGAACTGTATTTCACATTTGTAGACTTGTGTATGAGCTGTGAAGCGGTGGTAGTCCTGTTACCTTAAGTACAGGAAGACAGGTCCTCTGCACTTGAAGACTTCATCAGTTCCTACTGCCTTGTATCATCTTTGCTTGAAGAGTAAGTCCATTTTAGGACATACCTGCTGATCACTGTTTCATGGCATTTTTTCCAAATTTGATCCAGCTGCCTTACTGTGGAGCTTACATGTTGGCTGAAAGTCTAATCTTCTTACACACCTTTTTAAAAACATCTAGGTTCCTGTTTATCTTGTGTCTGGCAGCTATCTATCTCATTGTGGTGGTGTTTTTTTATGGTCAACATCATATGCCCATGGAATAAAGTTCTTCGAGTCTTATATGAGCCCTTAAATTTCATAGACTTTTGCAGTCTGGAGTACAATCCAGAGTTCTGTAGTCTAGTCTGCAGTATACTGTGATGCGTACTCATCTAGAGGAAGGATCACATTTCTGTTTCTTACACCTATTTCTGTAAGATTAAGCTAACAGGGTATCTTGCTTAATTTTGTAGATTTAGTCCTGTCCTCTTGAAGATAGTAGTTTCGCAGATACTTTGCAGTATTCTCTCATTCCTGTGTTGCACAAAGTGAAGATGTAAAATGCAACACAAAATTCAGATGTCTAGAAAAACTGCCTGTGAGTTGAACACTTCCATAAAATTGCTGAAGCAGCTGTGTCAATATGTTTGCAACTAAAGTTTGTACAGAGAGCTTTCGTTCTCACGCATATGCTCAGTCCTCATTGAAGTACCGTGGTAATAAATGCAAAGGATTGAGTTGGTCATAGAAATAAAAAGAAATATATGGAGTTGGACATGATGTCGTCAGATGGAGCTTGTGTTGTTCACAGTGGTAACACTGACTGCAATTCAGTGTGGGCCATGTATATGCATATAGTCAGTGCAGTGTTAGGAGGGACTCTGCTCTGCCAGATCCTGGATTGTGGAGCACTCAGTCTCCTCTAGTGCAGAGTCAGAGGAAATACTTGTCATCATGCTGAATTATAGTCAGCCGAAGCAGCTGAGGCCATGACTTGGAGAAGGATTTTCTTTTCTGAGGATTAAGTAACCTGTTTCAGCAGAGTATGGCTGAAACATTGATCTCCTAGAGATGGCTCTTAGTTTGCTGTGGCTTTTGCAGAAGTCTTCTGGTAATCAAGGGAAAACCTGTTTGTGTCTTCAGTGGAAGCAATACAAAATGTGTTATCTGACTGGCTGCTTGAATCTAGAATATGGGAAACATGTTAAGCTCTGTAGTGTTCACTGCTTCTATCATAACATTGTAAATGTTAGTGTCTGGCAAGGGCAGAGCTGTTGGAAACCTTAAGCCTTGTCAGTGCTACTGGATATCTAAACTCCTGACTTTGAAAGCTATCGCAGTTGAGCCTGAGCTGCCAGTTTCTTTCAAGTCTCGTCACTGTTGCTCTGAGCAGTCTTAGCTTTCTCTTCAACTTTAAATCTTTTCACTTCCCTTAATGGAAGTCTAATTTTAGGGCATGTAAACTAACCTTGCAGGAAGATGGGGAAAAATATGATCATGCCTTAATCTGAGGCTCTTAATTTGGGGCTTCTTACTGCCTTGAAGATAAGATAGGAGACAAAGTATGTGGGTCCTACCTACAAAGTAGGTTTTCCTTTTTATGTCCCAGAGGAAGCAGGAGACAGTGTGGCATATCTGTGGAGGGGGCTTAATGTTTGGAGTTACTTTACTTACGGTGTAGAAAGTTTTAAGCATTCCGATGACAAAAAAAAAATAGAAAATTTTGAGCATGGTAGGGCAATGAGTAGCTGGAATTTCAGGTACTTGCTCGTACAGTACAAGTGCCTGATACAGAGAGGACCACAGGAATGAACAGAGCATAGCAACTTCATCATGTTTCAAGAGAGGCTTGCTATTTTTGTTAAACTCCCCAGCTCTTTTTCCTTGATAGCCTTTACTCACAGTGTGTTTGATGTTTGCAGTCCTGTATCACCCTAATGCATCAGGTGCTTTTGCAAGGTTTTGTGCACTTGGCTGGGAGAGTAGAGTAATTTGGTAGCTAAAGAAAAAACTAGTTAAAGTTATTTCTTACTGCCTGCTCTTTTGTGGTGTGCTGAGTCTGTGATATGCAGGGGTACTTGCTAGCTGCTGCTAAGTGATGTGCTGAGATAAGTGAATTTTTGTCAGCCTGGTAACTTCTTATTATGGCAGGGCTGTGGACAAAAGGTGCTGCCTGAAAAACTATGTCTTGCCAGTAGAATATGCAAAACTTGACTAAAATGTGACGTTAAGAATAGAAACCATATGGGATTGGAGGTAAATTTCTATTGATATGAATTTATATATACTTACGTGTGTTGACTGCTCCCTGGCGCATCTTGCTCCAGACCTTGAAGCATAGACCTTCTGGAGTCAGGGAGGGTTGATCTTAAAATCACCTTTTTAATTTTCAAGTTTATGTTTTGAACTCTGCAGATGTTAAAATGCAGTTTCTGGTGTGGCCTGTGACTTGGTGAGTTATAGCACAAAGTTAATAAAGTGATTTTGAACTTCGTGTGCTTGTTGGAGAAAAATGCAGCAGCAGAGTATTGGCTTTCTTAGCTAGCTTGGGTGCTTGAAGTACTATCTTGGGGGGATAATCCTGAAAGAGTTACGTTTCAAACAAGCCTTATGTGTGGATCCAGAGCACAACTAACGTTTTAAATCTGCTAAGGGATTATAATTAAATGGTCTTTAAGTTTCCTTCCAACCCAGGCAATTCTGTGGCGTTTTATACTTCTGATTGCTATTTAATACTACAAAAAATTTATTTAGAAGCATTTACTGTACCTTTTCATAGTAAGCAGCATAATTTCTTGCACTTCACGTGTCTCCTGGAAATGAGTCATATAAACAGGTGAGGATGAAGGAAGTTGTTTTGCCTTGTGTTACTCAAGATAGCACTTAATTGTCTTTGTACTTCCATATGATTTTCACTGTTATGGAGGCACAACACTGTTTTGACCTTTTAGAGGTTCACAGGTGGTGCTTTTACAAGAGGTAGAGAAGACCTGTTTGAATAAATCTGCCAGGGACTCACTCATAGTGCTAGCTTCATGGAAACAAGCTGTTTTTGAGATGATTATTCATCCATATATTAACCTGAATTAATGAGTTGATCTCAATGTATAGCATAAGCAAGAACTTGATGTTTTAAAAATGTAACTTCTTTTATATGACTGAATATAATTAAGGACCTTTCTGATCGCTAAATCACTCACCTTTTCAGCAAACACTGTGCTTTTTGTTGGAGATGATTGCAATATGCATTATCTTACACATTTCTGCACACAGATTACAGTTCACTTTTGTCAGTGTTTGCCATAACTCACAAGGAGCCTGTGAAAGCATTGGGGTTTGCAGACTGGCATTGGTCCTGTAGTGATGTGGACTATCTTGTGTGCTTTTAGCTAGGTATAGTGCTCTTTGCTTCCACACTGGGAGTCTCAGGCTGCCAGTTTGGTGTATCCTATGCTGTTTACTCTTTTATATATGTAGGTAGGTATATGTTGCTGTTACATCTTCGTGATCCTAGGCCAGCTGTTTGAATAAAGGTTGATTCTAGTGGAAGCTAGTGTGAGAGAGACCCCTCTCATGGCCTGAAGTTTTTGCAGTGTAACTGCTTCTCAAGGTAACTGTGCTGTGAGATATGAGCAAAGTAGTTATAATAACGAAGGTATGTTCCAGTGATGTCTGCCTTAGTTTGGATAGTGATGATATCAGTAATAGTGGTGAGATAACTGACCTGCATGCCCTGAAGCTCTTTCACTCCAAGGATGTCATGTGGATTATAAGGACCTGGATATCCCTACAGAAAGTAGATACTTCTTCTCAGCCTCCACAAGCTGAGTGGTAAGTGATAAGACTTCAAGTTGCAGGTAGTTAGAACACGTTCATGGTGGTCTGTTATGTATTGAAGCAGCTAGTATATTGTGTTATAGAAGCAAGACCTTAAAGTACATGCAATGAACTTTCTAGCTGCATGTGTTTATTTTCTATAAAATATGTGTATCTACATTTGATTTTCGTTTATCATGGTACTTCAGCTGGCAGCTCCACTGTGAAAATTTTCAAGACTGTCATTGTGGTTTTCTGTGTACAACACAAAAGTGCCTATTACACTATTCTCTCTGGAATTTTTCATCGTGAGGTATATCAACACAGAGTGGACATAGAAAGCTGTAGAATGCCACAGAAGAAAACTATGCAAACTTGTGGTTTTAGTGACCAAATACTTTTATCCACGGTAAAGAGAAAATGACTGCAAGGATTCAGATATTGTATTTCATTTTAGGATTCCTTTAATATTTTTTTGTAAATCTCCTAATTTCCACAGTTATCAAGGACACAGCCGTATTATCTTCAAAATTTCTGTGCTGTTGACCAGCTGTTGCAATTACTTTGTTTTTACCTTCGAGTTTTTGAGGCATTTAGCAGAATTTACTAACAGAAGGGGATTTGTAATCGGCATTCTTTTGTCTTCTGAGTTTCTGGATCTATTGTTGATAAGATTTTCTCATAGTCTTTCTGGTAGCTGTGGCTCTGTGCCTGTTAACCAAAGCTGTTTTTGAAATGCACTTGGAGCCTAATAATGCTGCACAATGGTTATGAAGTCTTGCATCTCTAGTAAGATGCACTGATTATTTCAGCTCCTCACTCTTCCCNTTCCCCTTGGACATACTTTAAAACACCTATTTTTTGAGTTGACAGTTAAGACCTTCACTAGGGAAAGAAATTACGTTTTGAGGACAATTTATCATGTTTTTGTATTTTTTCATTCATCAGTAAAGACCAGGGAAAAAACCAAACAAAAAAAAAAAAAA
>VXBQ01017547.1:70298-81183 GCA_013400175.1 Phainopepla nitens
TTTTTTTTAAATTCCCACCCACCTCTCCACTAGTATTAAAGAACACTGATCTAGTAAGGAGCAAAATCTATATGGAAGTTTAATTTAAAGCTAGTGAGTTTTACTGATATTTTCAATCAACAAAGGCTTAGAGAGAGACTGTGATGCCAGAGCCCTTAGTGGTCTTGACAAGGTAATTAAATACTAGGACTGTATTCTTGAGGTCAAATTCAACTGTTCTAGCAGACCTGAAATAGAAGAACAATTTTTCTTGGAAGTAAGGTAAAGGTGGGTTTTTTTCCTTAAGTTTCTGCAGAAGTTACATAAATTACAATTATGTGATCTTTTATCCATGTTAACAGTTAAAACTTTGACATGATTTTGATTTTAATGCTAAACACACACACACACATCTTTTCACCCCCAGGTAAAATTTGTTCTTCACTGAAACTCAAATGCCCTCAGACTTTGTGTGTTACTTACACAGCTTAAACTGGCCATTTGTTTTTCATGTAGCTGAATAATACTGAGAGGAGGATTTAGTTCTTAATGCATATTGCTGTCACTTCCTGTAAACCACATTATGGGTAGGTTGGTTGTCCATTCGCACAGACCAAACCGTAAAACGTGCTGTCCTTACGTTCAGCAATCGGGTTTGTATTCTGTTTCAGTCCCAAGTGCCGTGTTGCTGCTGATTAGAGTGTCTTGTGGGAGTCCATCCTTGTGTGAGGGAGAGAACTCTGGGATCAGCACAGCTCACCCTAAGGCTGCTGAGCAGCTTTGCAGCCAGAAAGCTTCAGCGGTTCAGTAAGGTCCTTCCTGAGTTGCTTAGGGGATTCCTGACACAGAAATGGAGGTGTTAGAAGGGGCCAACTGTACTCTATAGAGTTGATGGAAGTCTGCAAGCATTGCTCAAAAGCCAAGTCTTATGCAAGTAAAAACAAAAGAGTCTACAAAACCAACAGAAAACTGCTTGTTGCTACTAAGACTGATGCTGCATCTTTATACCCTGCCCTCCTCATGCTGCCCAACCTTCTAAGAAGGTTGTGGCTTTCTGCATGGATTCAAAATGCTGTAAATGCCAGGCCTGGAGATCTGTTACAATCTGTTGGATTGGTGGTTTTAAATTATTTTTGTTTTGTTTTAAATCCAATATCTGTTTCTTTTTTGTATGAGGGTTTTTATTAATGTAAAACATGGTTATGCTTACTTTTGAAATCATGGCAGTCTTGAGACAAATAGACCTCTGTTAATTTAGGAGCTTTCAAGTTTTTTTGTCATGTTAAATGTTGACTCTGTTGTCAACATCCATGCAGTAACAGTTTTTCCAGAAAGGTTGTAAGACATTCCAGTGAACTGTAAGTTGCAATGGATATATTTTGTGCATTTCTAGATGTGCCTGTGGAATAGTGCAAGAGATGCCCAAGTGTTGTGCTTGCCAGAGTCTCTGTCAGTAGTAGAAGCTCCTTAGGTATAACCTGAGGTTTATTCATTTCCTTCAGGAGAATAATTGAGGTCTTGTGTTTTAAGATTCTATTCCTGTTTGTATTATTCATGTGGAGGGCTTAATACTCTACTATATACTCCTGTACTCCTTGAAAGGTAACTGCTTTTTTTATTCCTAGTGCATCTGAAATTCCTGTGCTCTCTTTGTTTGGACGTGAGTGGGGATCAGAATCATGAATGTGAGGTTTGAGGAACGGTCTTTTGAGACTCTTAAGAATGTGAGAAGTATGAAAGAGAAAATGTTTGGAGACTTGATCTCCTTTCATTTCATATACTTAATTGTACTTAAATTCTAAGTATTTCTTAGCAAGACAGTGATAGTTACGGACTGCAAGTTTTAAAGTGCTCTTCTGTATTGGATGGACCCTTCAAGAGCAGAACAGAATCGCTGCTCTGTGATTGTAGTGCATAATTCCTATCTCATGTTTTATGTCAGTGAACTTGATTGTTGTTTTTCTTTTATCAGACAATTATGACCCTGATTTAAATCTGTTACAGTATCTTGAGCACTTCTGGGAAAACCTTTGCTTCTGCTTCCTTCTGTGGCAGGATTTCCAGCTAGTTTCTGTTCTTAGCACATCCAAACATTTGCCTCTGTTCACCAAGTGGTGTTTTGGGTGTCAGTTGCTTTAGACCAAGTCTTCTGAAAGCCTGATTCTGGTCTTCCTCTGTGCTACATAGCACAGAGCATGCAGTTTTTGGGGGTTACATAGCGCATAGCACAGAGCAGCATTTTATGAGGTCTTTGTCTTCTAGCACTGTGCTATCCTCAGTTGATTATATCCTGAGGAGGGCTTCTGATCCTCTTCCCCTGAGATATATAAAGCCTGATTATAAGTCTAAATTTGTCGGGTTGGTCCATTCATGCCCTCACCTGAGCAGTAACAGATGTGGATCCCATGACCCACATCAGACCTGTGACCCTGGCATGGGTTGTAGCTGTCAGAGCTGGAACATTTTGAGGGGTGAACTAAAATAGTGAAACCTCTTCTAATAATAATACTGAAGGCTGTTGCTTCAGTGTCTGGTTTTTTTTTTCCCAATGCATTTCCTATTGTACAGCAGGCTGTAAAAGCAAGACCTGTATGAGATATGATTGTATTTATCAGCTTAATCTAAACTTATAAGTCAAGTAGAGCTTTTTTAGTTCCACAAACCTGGGCGTAAGTTGCCTTTGCAAAGGAAATCTGGATTTCGGGTTTGCCTTGTGTACAGAAGTGTGCTGCTGAAGGCTTCCACCATGAACTCAGCACAGCATGTACATGCTCAACAAGGTAGTCTTGTGCACTGGGAAAAGTAGCCTTGAAGCTTTGTTTGGAGTGGAACAATCTTTATTTGAGAGGAAACAGGAAGTAAACTTGATGAATATACAGCAGTGTACTCTCCCGCTTCAGGCAACAACCTGTCACTGGCTAGTGACAGCTGAGAGCTCATCTCTGTGGGGTGTGCTGCAGCATTTTCTTACTAGAAATCAAATTAAGACAAGTTCATGAATCATACAAATTGAAGTGCAAATTAAGAACACTTGCCAGGCACAATGGCCTCTGAGAACATTGCTCTAAGAAGCAGTAGTATGTCCTTGTTTTTATTGTGCTTGCTGAAGAGGTATGCTTGTTCCTAATATGTACCTTTTCTCAATATAAATCTGTCTGCTTTGTAGGTAGGTTTAACCCATTTTCGTCTGGACATACTGGATGGTAGTTTTTTTGTTGGAGTTTATTTTTTTTTCCCACAGGAAAAAAATGCATTTTAAAAGAACTGAACTCTGCTCTTAAGGGCAAGTAGTGTCTTAAGCAGAAAGATTGTACTTGCATGTAGTGAATGTAATTATTTACTGAAATACTGATTTTTAGTATTTAAAGATTTCAGATTTAAAGACTTGGAAGAATACATTGAGTAGATATGTTTAGGAAGAAATTTTATTAAATTCTCAAGTTTTTTAGAGAATACAAATACTTAGTATTCTCTACTGATAATATAAAAGAGCTCAAAGCATGGTACTTGAGGTGTCTATAGGTAGTAGCAGATGGTAAGAAACTGAAACATTCACTTGTAGGAGCTGTGCCTCTTCATTATTTTTGGTAACTTCTTCGTTAACCCTGCTAGCTCTCACAGTTTTCACTTGAAAATCAAGGCTCAATTCATCTTGATGTTAGGAAATCAAGTATTAAAGCAGTGAAATACTTGGATTTGGTGATGTAATGTTTGCATTTCTAGAAAAAGGTGTCTTTCCTACTAAGTGCAGTGGAAAATTTCAGTAAAACTGTTTTTAAAATTGGTGTCTTCAGAGTAGTGCTGTTGAGTGTTGTACAGTGTGTGTCATCATTCAGTATTTAAAACTGCAGGCTTTCAGCTGTTTCTTCACTTGCCTTGTGTTCAGTGGTTTTGACATTGCGTGACTGTAATGTTCACCTGTTAAATTAGCTGTGGAATTAAAATCTCGGCACAGTTGTTAATTCAGTCCATATAAAAGTTGTTTGAAGAGACTAATTGTTTAAATAGAACTATTGTGAAGTAATTACTGAATGAGCAAACTGACAGGTTATAGGTAGGGAGATTATTCTGGAGAGTCTCTGCTTTGAATGTGTATCACAAATGAAATGACTGGACTTCGACATCAAAAATGAAGAGAGATATGTTCCATATATATCACATACTCTAGGGAAGGTTCTTTTAGTAGGAATTAGTTATACCAGTAATATTTTGTGGTGTCCTTGGTTTTTCACTAGTGGTGCTTACTTAAATTACATTACATTTCTAAAGTTACATGTTTCTTTCAGATATCTTGCCTGACCAGTAGTTCTGGAGCTTAGCAAGATGGTTAAATTTAGTGTTCAGATATTGGTGATGAACCACTGATTCTGGTTTAATACGTGTTGCTTCTGTGACTAATGGGCCCAAATTCAGTGTGTTGGAGTAGTCACTTGAAGGTAATGACAGTGAAACTGGATTTGTAAGAGTATTGTATGCTGATTAGAGTATTGCTTCCATTTACTTGAACTCTTGAAATTACATTCAGTGTAGGCCTTGTAGCCAAATAGTTTGCTATGCAAACTATTTGAAATGTCTTTCACCAGGGAAGGCATGGGCAGTACTGAACCAGCCTGTCACCATGCAGGAATTAATACGTACTTCCCAGAGGAAAATTAGAGAGTTTTGCTCTATATCTTGACAGATACCACTTCTGTAGCATAAGGTAAACTTGCAGTAAGTTAGCAAATATTTTTTTTGCAGGTTTCTTCTCTTCTGATAGACTCTGTGTGAGTTTTTATTTTTATATGAGGCAGCATGTGTCCAGCAATGTGAATTCCCTCTTGAAAGACAGTTTCTGCTTGGGTTTGGTAATTCATGATTTTACTGAGACTAGTCCTGTTCCCCAGGCAGTCTGTCTCCATTCCTTGGCTTGGATCTTCTTCAAGTCCCATCAAGTGAGGCATGGAAGTTTATTTCTTAATGAAGCTCAGGGGCCTCATGGGCAAGTTGAGCAAGTTTGTTCATTCCTTAGCTGTTGTTTTTATCTGCCCCATAGAAAAGGGTAACTGTCACTGTCTTTGTTGCTTCTTTGGCTGAATGCAGGCAAACTTTACTCTGTTTTGCTGCAACTGTGAACACAGGGCTTTAGCTCTTATGTGGCTCTCATGTGGAAAAAACAAGGCAGTGTGATTTACAGGGTTCCATGGTGGATAGCCACAAGTTTCTGAGGTTGGTCCTCTTCAGCCAGCACAAAGGTACCTTGCACAAAGCCTCTGGATGGAACTTGAAGGATCACAGTGGTGTTCAGGGTACTGCTTGTTTAACCTCCAGCATGCTGTCTTCTGTTTTGCTTCCATAGCAATCTTAAGAATCTGCTGATCTGCATGGAAATGAGACAGGAAGGATTTGAAAAGAAATATCAAAGAATGAGGCAAAAGACAGAATCTGGTTCCAGTTGCCCAGTATTGGCTAACAGTGCATGGAAGAGGAGAGGAGGAGAGGAGATAAATTTGACTACTTCCTGAGGATCCTTTTTACTTTTATGTTTTACATAAATGAAAAGCCTAGATGAAGTATTTTGTCCTGTCTGAGGATCACAGATGTTCTGTCCTAGTCATTCTTGTAGTAAAACCTCTTGTACAAACTTCAGTAGGAAGTAGTGAACATGCTGTTTTGTAGCATGTGTCTAAAGGTCAAAGAATCTACTTGAGCATCTTAAAATATTTCAATTGACGCATCGAAGTAGCAGGTAAAAAACTTAGAGACATTCACTGTTAAATGGCATTTGTTTTAAGGCCTCTGCTGCAGAAATTGACAAGCTGTTGAACAGGCAAAATACAGGTTGGAGTCCTACTTCTGCCATTGATTCTCAGGCCTGTGAAAGTGATGTAGCAGAGTTTCTCGTGAACGACTGTGATTATGTGTCATTTAGTAGCAAACTCAACACATAAAAAGACACAGCGCTTGAAAAATATTTGCAAACTTCTAAGTGCTTCAGACTGTGTTTCTGTGCCTTTAACCTATTTATCACACTGAAATCTTAATTCCTTTTATGTTTTAGTGCTTTTTAATGAGAATTCATGGAACATGGGATATTTGTGGAACTTCTTAAATTTGTCACTTTAGAGTCAGCTCAATGAGAGCACTTTTCCATCAAGACTTGCTGGAACGTGTACCTAGCTTTTTCTTATTTATTTGGAAGTACTTTTGAGTTCATGTAGTCACTTCTCCTGTGTGGTCTAAGTTGCATTCCTTCTGTGTTTTGGAAGCCAGCTCCCAAAAAAAAACCCCCAAACCAAAAAAACAAACAAAAACTCACTGAACTGGTTTTGCAAAGCTGTTCTCTCTGCTGCTAGAGATATTTTAATTTCTCAGAACGATAACACTGTCCTATTTCAGCTTGTTTTAAAGTGTTTGTTTTCTAGGATTTTTTAATGTTTTTTTTTCCTAAGGTTTCTTATGCACGACCAAGTTCAGCTTCTATCAGAGATGCAAATTTGTATGTTAGTGGACTTCCAAAAACAATGACCCAGAAAGAACTAGAACAGCTCTTTTCCCAATATGGACGTATTATTACTTCTCGTATTCTGGTTGACCAAGTCACGGGTAAGTAGGCAGTTTTGCATGGCCTTTCATGGACTCACAGTTTAAGAAATATTTCATTCTTCAGTATAGTAGTCTTGTGTCTAAAATGTATAAAAGGTGTATGTAGGCTAGCAAATGCATTTTTCCCCCAGAATTGTTCATAAATATGCATGGACAAAAATAGACTCTATAGTGTACTGAGCCAGCTTGAGTCATTTCCACCCTGAAGGTGCATGTTTGAAGCTTGTTTGATTACTTGAAATAAATTTACAGCTGGCACAATCTTCCTTTCCAACCTGCTGCATGAAAATAGTCTCCTAGTGCCTTACAAAATGCTATTAAACTTCTTTCTTCTAAAAAAGGAAATTTTATGCAGAAATGCATAGCTTGTTCTCTGAGGCTAGGATTACAGAAGCCCCAGACTGGCAGTTGCTCTTAAGACTGTTTTCAGGGCTAGCTCATTAAATTCGGGCACATGCATGAACTTTGAGTTCATCAGGAGCAGGTAGGTTCTGTGATTACCCATGCCTTAAAGTAAGCACTAAGATGTAGCAAGTTATTTGCATTATTACAGTATGTGTGTCAATCAGGTAATGGCTGTCAGTGACACTTTGTGGTTACTATTCAGACTCAGACAGAAAGACTGTGGTTTTTTGCTGTCCCAAGTGGTGGATCTTGAGGAGCTTTATAGTTTTCTGAATCACCTGCTGTGAAGTCTCTGCCAGAAATAAGCAATTGAATGAAAAGCCAAGTACATGACAGGAGTATTGAGTGTACAATGCAACATACAAAGAAGCAAGGCTCTCCAAGTTCTCCCCCTTCCAGAGCACTAAGAGGTGGGATGGAGGAAGTTGTTTATTCACATAATTATTCCCTGATAAGCTGGGTTTGATTTATTTTCTTTTATAGTTACACCTTTTGAAAGCCGTATATCCTCTTGCGTGGCAAACAGCTTTCAACTGTAGAAGGTCTTAAAGTTTTTTAATTGTCTTACTTTTAAAAGTTTGCACATGCCAGCATTTGAGTCTTGGCTGACCCTTAGAGGAAGTTGTGTGTACTCCTTCAGCTTCCAATAAGTTAAAAGAAATCTCAATGTTGACACCTAATACTTAGAGAGTGTTTTAATAGTTTGAGTTGTTGAGAGTGTAGAGAGGCCTGGAAAGGAAAGCTAAAGGTCAGATACTGACTTGTAAATGTGGCAGATTTGCAGGACAGATTCCTACTCTTTGTGCAATAAAAAGCTATTCACAGGAGGTTGCTGTATATTCCATACATAGAAATAGATTACATTAAACAAATGGACCAGTAAGTAAATATAATTGAACTTCTGATATGCATGATAATTCTATTCCTATTCATAAATCCTGCTGTTTGCAGCATACTTTCTGGCATATAGATTGTTGTTAAGGCTAAAGCTTTCTTGCCTCCTTTTTAGTAATTTGGAAGAAGTAGGCTTGGAATGGTATGTATAATAAGGTTGTGACACAAACTGACAGATAAAAAATGCAGAGTTGGAGCTGTGACATTTGCCTCTTTAAAGCTTTCGTATGCTTGTTCATTGTCACTTTTGATGGCTTAAGTCATCACTGTTTATGAGCAGAATACATTTCTTGTCATCATTGTCTTTCTCAAGGACAAGTGTCTAACTCATCTGGTTAATCATGAACCAAAATGTAAAGGGGCTCTAAATGGCACTAGAAATATTACAACAAAACATTGATCTAACTAATGTTGGCTCTTAGTAGCTTGAATGTTTATTGGTTCAAGTATCCACAGCTCAGTGTGTTCATGTCTAATACACATGGCATTTTGGATGTGTGATGTTCCTAAGACCTTACATAAATGGTTTTGGATTCCTTTGTGTGTTGTCTTTGACTTTTCTATATCAAGAAAAGTTTCCTTCAGAAGTAACACCTAGTGATGTATGATGATACACCGAAACAAAATCTTTTACTTAAAGGTAACCACTGACTGTTAAAACATGGCCATAATTGCCATTATTGCAATATAGTATGTGCGCATCATCATCCACTCAGCATATTTGCTCCAAAGAGAGCTTCAGGGGATACTGTAGGAAAATAAAAGCCATTTTTTTTGCTGCTAGAGAGCAGAGAACTAAGCTATTTACAGAATTTGTGTGAATTTAGGTACTGCAGAGTAGCATGAGCTGACCAGAGGTTACAGTGCAGCTGGTTTGGGTTCACGTCCATCCAAGAAAATTGCTTTGCTCATTATATTTGTTCCCACTGTTTTCCCTCAAACTGCCAAGCTGTTTACACAAATGTGTCTTACATCGGTTAAATTAAAAACTAAAATCAAAATTACAGTAGAAAATTCTTAATTTATGCAAAAACTCAGTTCTGTTAAGCTCAATCCATGTGTTCACAGCATTCGACCATCAGCATAGCAATTGGCTACACAAATAAAAAGTTAGCATCTAATACTCTGCAGCTTGTGAATTCATTACTGTATGCTTTTTTCACCTTGTGCAGGGGTGTCACGGGGCGTGGGGTTTATCCGGTTTGACAAGCGAATTGAAGCAGAAGAAGCTATCAAGGGCTTGAATGGCCAGAAACCTCCAGGTGCCACAGAGCCCATTACTGTAAAATTTGCTAACAATCCAAGCCAGAAAACCAATCAGGCCATTCTTTCCCAGCTGTACCATTCTCCAAACAGAAGGTATCCTGCCCCTCTAGCTCAGCAGGCTCAACGTTTTAGGTAAGTCAAATAATGTGCACAACTGTGCTGAAACTTGCATGTTCCCCACAGGGCCTGTTTGTTTGCCTCCACTCTTGTGCTTTCATGCTTGTCTGACTTCTTTGTGGGAAGGAAACATGTGAATGTTGAACTTCAGCTATGCTTCCTCAGTACAACTAAAACCAAAAATGCATGCCATCCTATTGATAGCATTTCAGTGTCTGATAAGCATACTTAGTCAAACCAAGGTGGCATCTTTCTTTTACTCAGTCACTAAAATGTTTTTTCATTTCCTAGGATATTCTTGATTGATGTGCAAGTTGATTCAGTTAATATTGACCTAGGACATTTAGTGTCTTTTTTTAGCCATATGGCATGCCACAGCCAGCTTCCTCTTTATCTACATTTTTCCTTCACATGCTGGCTTTCAGTTTTTTTCCTGCTTAGTTGTCTATGTTCTCCATGCCATACTTTGTCTTTTCTTGTTACAATCTTCCATAATTAAGATTGTTCACATATTTTCCACATGTGCATTTTGAGTATTTATGTTCCCATCATGTTGAAACTATTGCCATATAGTTCCCTGTGCTATTTAATGTATTGAAAAGAACAGATGGTGAGAACAGAGTGAAATGAACACTGTATTATCTACATCCTTGTACCAGTACCTTGGATTTTTTTGATGATCTTATTTCTTTCCTCCCTCTGCCCCTGAACAATGTGAGTGGATTGTGTTTATAGTAGTACACTCAAAGAGTATTTCTATTTTGTTTTTCAAGAAACAAAATCAGTTAAGAGCTTGCTTTAAAGAGAATATACCAAATTTCAAAAGCTCTGCATTGGCTAGGCTCGCTTATAAGCCAAATATTCAAGAGTTCATGGCCTTCACTTCTGTCAGAATTCCTGAATTTTTCTTTTCTTCAGCTTTTTGGCCTTATGTGCTGCATCTCACAGGTGTGAGGAGTAGGTGTTCTGCTGTAGGAGAGGGGACAACCAATTTTATTTACTGTTTTTGACTATTTTTACAATTTCTTAGGTAATAAAAGGGCTGCCTTACAAGAGTGTTCTGAATATTGCATAAAAGTAGACTTGCCATATTCTGTAGACAGAGTATGGGGCAGAAATTGCAGGATGGACTCAAGTCCATTGTATGAAATTAGATCATGGGTTATGTGTTACAAGCTTATGTGTTAAAACCTTCAACATATTCTGGCAAGTCTTGGTCTGCAGACTCCTTGAATTCTTCTGACTGCCCTTGTTCCAAGATACTCCTCTGTTCAGTTTCACTCAGATGCTAGCTGGGATAGCATTGGTTTTTCACTGATACTCCAGGTAGCTCTATCATGATTTTTAAAAATTCTCCCAACTTTCAGAGGTTTTTTGGTTTTGAGATGGGGTTTTGTTTTTAAGACGTTATTTTGTTTGTTTGTAGGTTGTGTGTGTGCGCACATGTTTTGGATTTTTTGGGGGGGTGGGTGTGTTTACTTTTTTTTGTTCATTTGTTTGTTTTGGGGGAGGGGTGGTTGGTTCTTTTTTGATAAGACCTATTTCGTTGCACTTGGATAACTTCAATAGACTAACACTGTCCTGCACCTTTAGCCTTTGTATCTTAAATATTGCCTAGTGGTGATGTATTTTTCTTTAA
>VXBQ01017548.1:0-16717 GCA_013400175.1 Phainopepla nitens
CTTACTACTTAACTACAAATCTACTCCTGAATTCTGTGGGACCAAAACTTTTGACACTTTTACAGGGTTTTTTTATTCATTTTTAATTTAACAAGGAGAGTCAAAGTTCCTGAATATTTGATTTCCTCTTTGCTCAGCTCCTCAAAAAATTCCAAAGCTTAACACAAGCATTCCCAAACTGCTGAAAAGTGACAATATTTTAAATGCAGTTTTTGCACAACATAGAAGAAAATTTGCAGAGAAAGATTCACCCTTGTAACTGGAGATACAAAATTGTATAAATCTGAAATAATAAAATAATGTAAAATTGTATAAAATAACTGCTAAGGGTGCAAGCACAGGTACACTCAGGGTGTTGTGAGCTCCATGAGAAGAATTACTTTTATCCTCCTATTTCATGAGTATAATTTAGTTTTTCTGACTATTATTTTAGGAGAGGAATAATTGTGCCAAGGATTTTATTCCCCTCTCTGCTTGCAGACATATTTACATGTAAAACAACTAAAAAAAATCTTTAATTTAATTCTTTAATTTAGTTAAAAAAACTAAAAATTTCTCAGAGGCTGAATAGCAGAGATGGTAAAATCTGAACCACAGATCATCTCCTGCTCCTGAGATGTTCTCAGAGCAAGACTGATAAATCAAGGAGACACAGAAATGCAAGAATTACGGAAAAATGGAAATAAAACGGGGGAAAAAAATGAAGGATCTGGCAAGAAAACACGGAAGGCTGATAGAATTCCCCTTCCTGGAGGCTGCAGGAGGTTTGCTGAGGAGGTGGGTGAGGAGGCAGAAGACAGAAAGGTTCTCCCTGAACATTTGAGGATATTGAGAGTCTTGAGTGCATCCAGAGGAGGCAACGAGGCTGGAGAGGGGCTGGGAACACAAACCCTGTGAGGAACCACTGAGGGAGCTGGGGCTGTTCAGCCTGGAGAAAAGGAGACTAAGGGGTGATCTCAGCTCTCTCCACAGCTCCCTGCAGGGTGGCTGTGCTCAGCTGGGCTTGGGCTCTTTCTCCAGGCAGCACTGACACAACGAGGGGACACAGCCTCCAGCTGCACCAAGGGAAACAGGGGTTGGATATTGGGAAGAAGTTCTTCATGGAAAGGGTGATAAAGTCCTGGAATGGCTGCCTGGGGAGGTGGTGGAGTCACCATCCCTGGATGTGTTTAAAAAAGCCTGGATGTGGCACTGGGTGCCAGGGTTTAGGTGAGGAGTTGGGCATGGGTTGGACTCGATGATCTTGAAGGTCTCTTCCAACCTGGGCATTCTGGGATTTATTCCTCCCTAAGGAAGTCAGAGAGGGAACTGGGGTCAAAATTCAGGTTAGAATCTCGCATTTCCATAGGGATAAATCCCAGCCTCAGCAGGAAACAGGAGCCCTGGAAGAAGAGCACGAGGCTCTGCAGCTCTGGGATCTGGAGTGAGGGTGGAGCAGGATTCTCCTTCCAGGCTTGCTTGGCTCAATTCTCACCTCTGGACACCAACAAGGAAATGGGAAAGGAGCAGAAAATCCTTTTGTAACTCCAATTTTATAATTTATGCAATTCCAAATTTATAATTTATAAAAACAACTGGACAAGGGGAGCTGAGCCATCAAAAGACCTCTTCCAGCTCCTCAGCAGCAGCTGATTCCCTCAGGGATGGAGTGCAGGAGGTAAGAAACCCTTTCTTTTGGTTCACACAAGCTTTAAAAATAAGATTTGTGATGTGCCATCAAGGGGAAGAACCAAAGAGGAGCAAATCAAGGCAAGAAAATTTTCAGCTGAGGGTGGACACAGTCAAAGATGACAAAATCCCAAATTACAGGACAAGAATCTGATTTATCAAAACACTCTGGGAATTGCAACTGGAGGAAGGGCCCCTTGAGAATATTCTTCTTTTCTGGTGGATTTTTAAAATTTTTTTTAAGATATTGATGGATTTTTTTTTTTTAAATTAAGATGCACCCACAACATAAGGAATGGGAGATACAATCACGCTGCTCTTTTCCTCGGGATATCTGCAATAAAATGATTTCTAATATTTCCAGAGGTACAAAAAAAAAAAAGCTGTGGAATGCTCAGAAATTCATAATTACTCTTGTAAGCAATTCAAAGACTGCCTTGGTATTAAAAAAAAGAAAACCACCTCTGGATAAAAAGGAATGAAAACATCTAAAAGAATAAGTTAAATGGAGTAGGTTAATAATTTGTATTATCTTATCACTGATGTTTAGACAGTCATAAAACCATAATGGCAAGGAAATTTAGATTTAAAAGAAGAAATTACGTTTATAACCTTACCCACTTGCTTGACTATTAAATTTTAAAAAAATTAATGATCTGCTTATGAAAAATATCAGATCAGAACCATCTCAGCAGAGTGCAGAGGGAGGCTGGCTCCCCATTTATTGTGAAACCATTCCCACTGGTGCTCGTGGCTAATGGGAGCACTCTGGAATTCCATCAATAAAAGTAATTATCATAAAACCTGGCTCCACTCTGCCCTGCTCCCTTCTCCCCAAAACATTGATCTATGTCTATAGGAAAATTATTTCTATTTTTCACCAGCGCCCACATTTGGGACAGGTCTCAAACATCACTTCAGGCTTAAGAGCCAAAGTTCAAGGGATTCTCTTTTCCAAATTCGTTGGTGCTGGTCCCAAAACTCCTTAAAAGCTTCATGAGGAACAAAAATTATGTCAAATAATCAAGTTACAAACACTCCTTCTTTATTAGCTTTGAGTGATTCTTGTTAACACAACTTTTTCCTGCTTTAAATAAACTACAGAGTTTTTTGTTTGGTTTTTTTAGAACTATGGAGTCTGGTTTTATGTAGAAATTTTAAAAATATAGAAATAAAAAAGCCAAGCACTCAGCATGCAACAAAACCCAGCCATGCACGCTCCACATGCCCACAGAGAGATCTAAGGCAGGAACAAATTAATTTAATCTTATTATTTGAAGGTCCAGGACTGGAAAGAGCTGCTGAACATTTGTGGGGAACCTGTGTCACTTTGATCTGCATTGTCACAGAAAAAAACAAAGGATGTTTTCAAATTAAAACCATTCCTAACAAATGAAAGCAGGGCAGAGAACGCTGAGGATTAAATCAGGAGAATCAGAGGATGAAAAAAATAAAAATAAGAATTTTTTACAGTGCTCTCCCACCATGTCAAATCCTTATTTTTCCTAAATTTTGTCCTAAAATTACTTTGAATTGCTACATCCATGAAAACCATGGTGGAAGGAGGAATGCAGAGTGAAATATCAGCTGTACCTGATGTCATTCTGCCCCTGACTCCAATGCAACTGTGACTAAGAATTAAATCCATCTAGAAACTGAAGCTGGAACTTTTCTGTTCTAAAATTCAAAACCAGAGGGCAGGAGTTTAATTTTCCCAACTCTTAATACAGCAGGGTTAATTTAATCCATTCCTCTGTATTTCAATCTCTATTTCCAGAAAGAAAACCTGGCAGTGACAATTTTAGAGAATATTTGATCAGCACTGATGCTGTGAATGCAAAGCAATCAATGCTCACTCTTATACAACACAGGTAATGTATTAAATACATTAAAATTAAAATATTGCGATAATTCAACCTCAGGGTAACTTCAAGTTGTTGTCTTCAAAACCCTTTTTTATTAATTTTCTGTGCTCTAAGCAGTATCTTAGTGATGATCATGTGAAGATTTCCACCAAAAACCAAGAAAAAAAAATCATTAATTCAAAATATAGTTTTGGGGAGAGGTTTTTGTTTTGTTTTGTTTTATTTGTGGGAGTTATCTGGGTTTTACTGGTTGGGTTTTTTTCCTCAGAACTAAGCTTTTTTCACTGTTTTAACCTTCTCAGAAATATCCCCATCCCTGGAAGTGTCCAAGGCCAGGCTGGACAGGGCTTGGAGAAATGTGGGATAGAGGAAAGTGTCCCTGCCAGTGGCAGGGGTGGCACTGGATGATCTTTAAGGTCCTTCAAACCCAACCCATTCCATTATTCTATGAAATGAAAACAAGTTTTGATGAAAAATTCCCTCCTCTCACCTACACCCGTCCTTTGTATGAAAATATTGCAGACCTGGTGGTCCAGCACACCCAGAACGTGGCAATTTCTCTCTTTTCACTCCAATTGTGTTAAATTATTGCCTTTTATGTGGACAGCTGTTACAGGGATGACACCCAAACGATCAGGGCAGGTCATGTAAAAGGAAATTAAAGACAGGAACAATGATTATAGACAGAAAGCTCAGTTTGATGAAGCTCATTCTCTGAAATTATTCCTTATCTGAGCCCCCATCAGCACTCACCAGTTCAAGTTACAGCCTGGTTTCCTCCAAGAAATTTTTATTATTAACTGTAGCTCTTAATATTAACTTTGCTGAGGTAAAAACAAGCTGATCGAGACACAGCCGTGGTTTGAAATTAAAGTGGCACCACAGGTCATGCTGAAAAATAATATAATGAAAGAAATTCTGTGTACAAAGGATCTTTCCCAACCACTGAGTTAAAGAGCCTGAAAAAAAAATGCAATTTCAGGTAATTCTGTGCATTTTTAAGGACTGGCAAGAAGCATTAAAATAAAGAAATCCTCCAGACACACCAAATGCATTCCTGCAGGTGTAGAGTTCTTCATGGGCATGTTAAAAAATTACCCAAAATTAAAATACCTGTGCTGGGGAAAAAGGGATTCCATGGAGAGATTAGTGCAGGGCTGGAATTGCTAAACTGTCATCCACAGGTTTTAGCTGTCCATAAAACCAGCCAAAATTATATTTTTTTGGAAAAATTACATCTTTAAAACTACTCTTTTCTTTTCAAATACAACATATTATTGGCCTAAGTCATGTTCATTCTCTTTTTATTACACTCAATTTGAATTTCCGAAGGAAAAAAATATTTTAAACAATAAAGAACTGCTAAAATATCTCTATTTAACTCAATACTGGTTGTATTCTGCTTATTTTCACACCCTCCAGCTTGAAAATAATTTCCCCCATAAGCAGAAAAAGAAATAAAAGACAACTAATAAGGGGGAAAAAATCTCTATTTGCTTTTTGAACTATTTTTCTCTTAAAGCCTTCTCAAGTCAGTTTGTAGCCCCTCAAAGCCTTCCCTGACTAAAGATATTAATGAAGAATTCTGGAAATTAAAGCTGGAATTTTGCTGCACTGCAGGGATTTGCCACATGGGGGATCCCAAAGTGAATGGACTTGAAAGGAAGTCAGGGGAAAAAGCCATGAGATGATGACCTGGAAAAGATGGAAAATTCAGGGTTTAAAAAAGGACAAATCCAATCAGATCTATATAAACATGGAAATGTGTTGCTCTCCAAGCAGCTTTAGAAAAATATCCTATTCTTCCCCCTCCTCTGAAGCCAGAGCTATACAGGTAAATTACTTCAAGCAGTATAAAATGATAAAAATTCCATAAATTTATCTATTTTCACTATTTGAATCTTTTCTATTTTGCAGAGATGTCAACTTAAAAACAAATTATCCATCTGTAAATGCATCCCCACACAGAAATGGATGCATGAGCATTAGCACATGTGTCAAATCTGTACTTCATGCTTAATATTTTCACTATTGTTTCAAGAATTCACACGTATTCACACCTAGGAGTAAGTCTGAGGTTTAAACCAAACCACATTTCATTCCCTGAGTAAATTAGATTTTGTTTCACTTCACTGCTATGGACGTGGGGGCGGGAAGGAGGAAGAAGTTTTTGCTGGAACTGAGATTGGTACCAATAATTTGGGCATTAATTTGTACTTTTTGTATTCCCAACACCTTTTAAATCCCTTAGACTTCAGCAGATCTCAGCACGCAGGTGGCAGCTGCTCTCAAAGAGAAAAATACATGAAAAGGCCATGTTTGAAAACATTTACTGTCCAAGGGAAGGAAGAGAAGACATGGATAAAAATCCCATTTTTTCATCATTACATGTCAGTGCCTGTTTATTTTACTTTGTTACCAATTTGGAAGGAGATCTTTCTGAGGCCAGTACTTGATAAAAACTGCACTACTCTAAGTGGTATTTTAAAAAGGATTTTAGATCAAAGCCTCAGAATAATTCAGTTACAGAATCATTGAATCACTCAGGTTGGAAAAGCATTCCAAGAGTCCAACCATCCTCAGCACTGCCAAGGCCACCAGTGCCCCATGTCCCCAAGTGCCACCTCCACAGGGCTTGGAAATCCCTCCAGGGATGGGGACTCCACCCCTGCCCTGGGCAGCTGTGACAGAGCTGGATAACTCTTTTGGGGGAGATTTTTTTCTCAATGTCCACCCTGAGGCTCCCCTGGCCCAGCCTGAGGCCGTTCCCTCTCCTCCTGTCCCTGTTCCCTGTCCCCTCCTGGCAGGGACTTGTGCAGAGCCACCAGGTCCCCCCTGAGCCTCCTTTTCTCCAGGCTCAGCCCCTTCCCAGCTCCCCCAGCACCTCCAGACCCTTTCCCAGCTCCGTTCCCTTCCCTGGACCTGCTCCAGCCCCTCCAGGTCCTTCCTGAATTGAGGAGCTCAGAACTGACCCCAAGATCCCAGAGGGTCCCTCAGCAGGGCCAGCACAGGGCACAGTCACTTCCCTAACCCTGCTGCCACACCATTCCTGGTGAAATCCAGGTGCCATCACCTCTTGCCCTCCTGGGCACACCTGGATTCACATCCAGCTGCTGTCACCAGCACCCCCAGGGCCTGTCCCAGCTCTCCAGCCCCTCTGCCCCAGCCCCTGGGGCTCCATGGGGTTGCTGTGACCCAAGTGCAGGAGGAGGAGCAGCCCCAGGCCCCACTTCATTCACTCAGATGCTGCTCCAGTCGTGCCCACTAACTCCAAGACAAGAATTTTGTGGCTCCAGGGATCAGTATCACAAAGCTGGTCCCAAATAAACTCTGCCTGCTGCACCAGACCGGGCCTAACCCAGAAATACAACTCCCCAGAGCAGCCTCAAGGTGAAAAGCAACAGGCTCACAATTCCCACTTCAGACAGAGCTTAGTCCTTGCCTAGGAGTCACTAAAGCTCCACACACAACTCCAGACCACGACAGATGTTAATTCCACATCCTCTGCTCTGAAGGCAATCCAAGCCTTCCCTAAGCTCATATTCCTGATTCATTTTAGGCTGAGCTTGTACTGGTCTTCCTCTCTCTCTTCTAACACTCAGTAGTCTCGGTACACTGGATTTCAACAATACAAGGACTGTATTTTTCTCATTTAACAGCAAAATTTCACAGAGATCTTCATACCATAAATTGCTACTATGTTCTACCCCATGAAAAAAAATATATTTCTGTGAATAGTCTGAGATAATTATATATTTAACTTGCAAAAGCCCTTTGAGAGTCCCGGAGATAGAATTCATTCCATGGAAGCTCTCTTTATTAATAAAAGTACTTATACCAATTACTTTGAACTTCTATAGACAGTGCCTTATTTCAAACTATTTTAATCAATCCTCACAAAATCTCTTGGCAACGGCCTGCAGAAGTACACAGAGGCAAGGGAGCCGTGGTGTTTGAGTGCAGCTACCAATTCTTTATGTTTATTATCATCCTTACTATGCTTTTTAATTAATCACACAAAATAAAACCAATGTGGTTTGCCAGCCTCCAAGTTCCCCTTTATTAAAAAAGTGATTACATCCAGTAATCTGGAGTTAATATTAGAAAGGCTTAGAGAATTTTCCAGTCTGTAGTGCTCACAAAGTAACTAATCATTGCAGGAGATTTAAATTAATTTGGGTCAAATGAGATTCAACATCATCTTCCAGGTACAGCTGCTCCCTCTGCAAAGGTTACTGATCCCACTGCCACAGTTCAGGGCCGAGGGAATCAGATTAGCTCCAACCATTCATTCCAGCTTTTCCAGCACAGGGATAATGCTCAAAGCAAATCAGGGAAGTGTTTGCATCAATGGCTGCTGGGCCAGTTGGTGAGGGACACTCAGCTCCCGCAAGGGACACAGGAGGAGCTGCTGGGGGCCTTCACTTCCTCCACTGATATTCCTGGAGGTGCTGGCCAGAACACAGAGTGTGTCCTGACAGGAAATGACAGGATGAGCCATCGATTGATTCCTCATTTCAGCTCCCACCCTGTGATGCTCTGCCTGCCAATAATCCTGAAATTGTGGGCAGTGGGATATGATTTCCTCTGGAGCCAGGCTGGGAGAGCTGGGGGTGCTCCCTGGAGAGGAGAAGCTCCAGGGAGAGCTCAGAGCCCCTGCCAGGACCTGAAGGGGCTCCAGGAGAGCTGCAGAGGGACTGGGGACAAGGCACAGAGGGACAGGACACAGGGAATGGCTCCCAGTGCCACAGGGCAGGGATGGATGGGATCTGGGGAAGGAATTCCTGGCTGGGCTGGAATTGCCAGAGCAGCTGTGGCTGCCCCTGGATCCCTGGCAGTGCCCAAGGCCAGGCTGGACACTGGGGCTGGAGCAGCCTGGGACAGTGGGAGGTGTCCCTGCCATGGCAGGGGTGGCACTGGATGGGATTTAAGATCCCTTCCCACCCAAACCATTCCAGGATTCTCTGTCTGAACACACTCAGTCTCTGTAATCAGGGGGAAAAGCTTTAAAAATCCCTCCCAACCCAAACCATTCTGTCATTCCATGATTTATATTTTATGGAATCATTAATACATTTTACACAAGAAATGACAAATATCTTAAAAGCACAAAGCCATCTCTTCAACAGAAGTTACTTATCATAAAAAACAAAAAGACCTTTATTTTACAAGCACCCATTTTATCTCCTACTGAGATCAACTGATCTTGGCCCAGCCTTAGGGGTTACTCTGACTTATTTATTCCATCTCTGGAGCCAAAAGCAGCTTGAGGATGAGCAGTGCCAGACTCTGTCCAGCTGATGTTAAGCTAAGCCCAGGCTGGTGTCCATTAGCAGGAAAAGTGGGATTGCTCAGGCAGAGCTGGGCTGCTGCTGCCCGTGGGGGAGCTCTGTGATTTAGTGAAATCACCAGCAACTGCTCAGCCAGTAATTAAACCATAAAGGCCAGACCTGAAAGCTTCATCCTCTTGAAAGCAATAACCAGCAGAATTCCCAGCACCAGAGGAACGATTCCCATCTCAGATCATCAGCACAGGCTGTGCCATCACTCCCTCCCTCCCTCCCTGTGGCTTCAGCCCAACCACCCCCAGCTCTGCTCCTGCTCCCTCTAAATGCTCATCCCTCACCACATCTGCAGCTATTTCTGATCATGGGATAAACTTTTAGCAGCTCTGTTTATTCATTCCCAGCCTGGCTGTCACCAGGATACAAAAAAAAACCCACCATGTGAAGTCAAATAAAACTTGAAAGACTGGCCAATTGTTTTCTTCCCATTTTTTACACCAAAGGCTGCATTAGCTAAATTTCACGATTCCCCTAAGTGCCTTTAAAATTACAAGCAATTTAGAGTGTGATTCACTTTCATGCAGACTCTGACTGCATGCAATTTTTTTCCCCCCATCTCAATTATATCTTAATATTATGGGGGCTGAAATGCATTAAATAAATCATATTTCATAGTAAAGCAATAATACTTACATGCATTTTAGAAGAAATCACCCTGCGTTATAAATGTATTTATAATGTCATTACCTTATTTTCCACATTGACTGAAATATTAGACAGCAGCCACTGCTCCGAGCTACGGATGGAAGCTTTTAGCAAACCTTATGTTTATTCTGCTCTGGTAATTAGCTGGTTTAGTTAATATAATACAACGTTTACAAACAGCAATTTATCCAATATACAAACTCGCTCCTGTAATTAGTGAAACATTGTTATTGATTAAGATTTAATATGGCTGTTGCTGTTTCTGCAATGTTCTACACAAAGGGAACCATCACTAATTTGTCCGAGGACAGTTCCCCAGTCAAAGTCATCTCCTGGCAGAGGACCATGAATTTCATTATCTAGAGAATATTTTCTGCAATATTCTACCCAGGTTTAAGCTGTTTTAAAGGAGCAGGTAACCACAAAGAGAAATTTAAGATATAGTAACACACCCACTCTCTCACAGAGACCAAAACTACTTGATTATTCCTTCAATGCAAAACAAGTCTAAGGTGACATTTCTATTATGAAGATATATAAATCTACACAAAATCTAAATCTACACAAAAATGCCTTGAAGAACACACACAAAACCCAAAAAAATCTCTGCCACCATTTAAAATTCAACACTGCAACGGTATTAAACATGAACATCAAGTGTTTTTTAGCAGTACTATCAGTGAAATAATGAGCACTGGAACAGGGTGTCCAGGGCAGGGGCTGAGTCCCCATCCCTGGAGGGATTTAAAGCCCTGTGGAGGTGGCACTTGGGGACATGGTCAGAGGTGGCCTTGGCAGTGCTGGGAATAGTTGGACTGGAGGATCTTAAGGATTTTTCCAACCCAATTGATTGTATTTTGTGTAGGAGTATAAACATGAAAACTGATTGGTCAAAAAGAAGATTCTTTAGGGAAATATTTGCAGTCTTCACAGGAAAATAAAAAGTTGTTGTCTCATTTCTAAGGGTGAACTCCCACTACCAACACTGGGACCTGAACTGTAATTTCTATTAATGGCTCTTTGAATTCATCCTTAAATGCAGCACTGTTACCCCAAGCCAGATATCAATTCTGGACACTTCCACTGCATCACTCACTGGATGAAGCAGTTTCCTATTAGGAATATCACATTTTATACTTTCATTAACAACAGGAAATCAGGCAGCTCTAAGTGAAGCCCCATTTCAGCCCTTCAGATCAGGCTCCACAGCTCAGGAAAACCCAGCAGTAACACACTCAGAAGCACCAAAACTCTGTAAAAATAAACAGAACTAGTTCTCCATTCAGACATTTATCTACAGTTTTGAAAAATTCAGGCAGCTTTTAAATTCCACATTTTAAAAAATGCTTCTGTCCAAAAGGCTTCAGTTTTGCTGTTTGGGGTTTTTTTTTTAATCTCCAAGCCATGCACTATTTTTTACAATCCTATTTGGTTTGGAGAGTTTTTCACTAAGAAAAAATAAGAAATTTTCACTGGCAAAGCAAAGGGGATATTTAAGAACACAAAACAGTCTAAAAACCTTCCTGTATGCTTGAGAAAATGTATGAATTATCTAAAAGTTTAGTATAAAGTAGAAAAATCATCAATATTCTGGTCTGGGAACAGAGACATCCTCATAATATTACATGAGATGTATGGTCACTTCTGGAAATGATAGAAATAACCACTAAATTAGAATATTAATTAAAATGAGCAGAATTATATACAGACACTACATATACACCCTGCTTGAGTGGGTGACATCCCTGCCTAAAACAGTGGGGGTGGAATTAAGTCATCTTTAGGGTCCCTTCCAAGCCAAATACATTCTGTAAAATATTTTTAAATCCATTCCTAGAAACTTGTGGAACACAGAGCAGGACTCAAGGACTGACTTTTGAATGTACTCTCATCATTTAACCCAGTTCCATCCATATAATGACCAGGGGAATACTGCAGGAACGAGGTTTCTGTTACAGAGAAACTCCTGAAAATGATGATATCCATTAAAATGCTCCAAAAATGTCGAGTTTATCATCTTTGCTACAGAACAGAGCAGGCTGAGCATAAATTATTTATGATGTGTAACAGTTTAATGGAGTATAAAATAGCTTTTTTTCTTCTCACGAGTAGTACAAGCCCTGAATTTTTTTGTTGTCAGCTCCACTCTCGGCGATGTGCTCGACCCATTTACAGCTGTGACATGCAACAATCTGTAAAATTGTTCTGTAGAAACTCTAACTTAAAGGAACGACTTACACAAGCTATTTATTACTCCCTTAAAGTGCTATCACAGCAGCCTGCCAGGAACACAGCAGGAAATTCCAGGAAAGCACAGGCAGCTCCTCCAGAAATTTAGGGAAGCCCTCGCATGAGAAGCTGCAGCACAACTCCAAAATCTCTCTGTGGGAAGGGGCTCTGAATCCACTTCCATTCTCCTGTGGCCACATCCATAATTAATCCTGCAGGACATGCCCCAATCCCAAGTAGAAATCTGGGTATTACTCACAGGACCAGAGGGATTTTAAGGCCAAAGAGTTAAAACCTTAAATTAACAGAAGTATGCAGTGTACAATAGATCCCAAAGGAAAAAGGGAGCCCAGTGTAAAACCCCTGACTCTCCCCAGTTCATCACAAATTATTAAAAGGAAAAAAAAATGTTCTGATGGGGAATCCTGGATTGGTTTGGGTTGGAAGGGATCTTTGGGATCATTTAATTCCAGCCCATTTC
This sequence comes from Phainopepla nitens, assembly GCA_013400175.1. Lineage (NCBI taxonomy): Eukaryota > Metazoa > Chordata > Aves > Passeriformes > Bombycillidae > Phainopepla > Phainopepla nitens. The sequence continues at coordinate 12,234 of VXBQ01017548.1, forward strand.
CCTGGCAGGGACACCTGCCACTGTCCCAGGGTGCTCCAAGCTCATCCAGCCTGGCCTTGGGCACTGCCAGGGATCCAGGGGCAGCCTCAGCTTCTTTGGGAATTCTATTCCAGGGCCTCCCACCCTCATCACATAAAATTTCTTCCTTCTACCCAATCTAAATCCAGTCTCTTTCAGTTTGAAACCACTGCTCCTCATCCTGTCCCACAGGATGTTTCTGATTTATAATCAGCAGCTTTTGTCTGCCAGGGATGTGAGTGCCATGATAATATTTACAGCTTTTGTGTGAAAATCACCTTAATTATTTAAGTTGTCTACACAGGAAGACAACCAGAAGCCCTCAAGCTGGAGAGGCATTTACAGAGACACGGACACTTCTTCAGGAAAATCCACTTCATCAGAAAGCTGACACCTGAAACAGCTTTTCTTTAATATTAAAGAGGTTTGAAGGTGAAAAGTTCTGGCACAGCTGATGACACCTGTAACCACCTGAAATGTAGGCAGGGAAAATGCTCCTCTCTTTGCCAATGACTGCACAGGGATACTTTGGATTAAAGCTTTATAGCCAGGCCACTACACAGGAAAAAATCTAAATATTAAACTTTTAAGGCAGCATAAACTGGAGATTCCCCTAATTAGTTACATAGACTAACATATATATTAGTTATATATATTAGTTATATATATTAGTCTGCATAATTAATGATCACACCCTTGAAACCGAACATGAACAGTAAAACTTCTTTTAAAACCTCCTCTTTTCCTCCCAAATTATGATCACTGAAAACTACTGGGAAAAGAAATAGTTGTCTCCTTACTGTTCCAGCAGTACAAAATCCTTGTGTCACCCTCTCCATAAAATAAAATTACTTTCCATTCATTTTCCACTCCACAGACCCTCGAGCTACAGCTCCAGAAGCACGAGAGAGAGTTAAAGATGCTCCACGCTTCATCTCCACCTTTTCTGAGGGCCTAAGCCAAATTCATTTCATCCATGTCAAAAAGAGAGAAAACCCTTCACTAATAATAAATAGAATTTCATTTTCTTCTGCTGAGAAATTTCAGCATTCATGGAGTTTCCAAGGAATCTTGTTAGAGCCAGCAGAGAGGTGCCCACCATGACAGTTTCAGGGCATTTCTTCCTTTTACTTCCAATAAAGTCAAATTTCACTTAACCATGTCCATAAGACCATGAGGAAAAGTAAAATTAAATTTAAAAAATAAAATAAAATAAAATAAAATAAAATAAAATAGAAAACGGGAGCCCAGAGATCTCCAGAGCTCTGTAGAAAACAAGAAGTCCTCCCAGGAATGCTGGGATTATAGGGAATTCTGCTTGCAATTATTACTTCCACCAACTCTGGAACACTGCAGCATCAGAAACAGAGGCCAAGAGGACAAAAAACTCCTAGCATCAGAGAAAAGAGGCAGAAGTTTGTCCTGAAGGTATGGACAAAAGGATGTTGTGGTTCTTCCATAAGGAGAGGAAAAAAAGGGAGAGAGCTGGAGAAAAAGAAAGCAAAAATGAAGAACTGGGGTGACCAAGGGCAGGAGGAACCACCAGGAGCTGGCAGAGATTGAAAGAAACAGATTTGAGAAAAAAGTGGGGTATTGAGAAAAATTTAGACAGAAACATGTCCAAAAAACAATTTAAGAGCAGAATTTATGAAAGAAATAGCCACATTAAAAAAAAAAAAAAAAAGAATTAAAATTGAGATATGAGCCTACACAAAACCAGCACTGAGTCACAATTCCAACAGTAAAAACTACATTTTCTTTTCAGGACAACTTGGAAAGCTTAAAGTATGTCCTGGGTTTGTCTAGCAGTTCACATGGAGTAAGAGTTATATCACTCTCTCCAATATCTAAAACATGATATAAACTTATCTAGACTTTGGAAAGATGAAGAGAGGGAAAATTTATTTTTAAAACAGAAAAAAATTACTGTCAAGCAAGCAAAAAAAAAAAAGCACAGCAAAATCATTATCTCAGGAATTATTTTATGTGATATTTCTTCTCCGGTGAACTTCAGTTCTGAACTTTGTATTTCTGTAATCTTTAAATCTCATTTATTTATCACATTTTCCCATTCTCAGGCACCAGACTGTCAGCACTCTAAACAGATAATTACAAACAGCTTTTTCCATCATATTCCACATCAAATTCACCCTCACAGGGAAAAATTCTTCCCCAATTTCCCATCCAAACCTGCTCTCTGTCAGCTTGGTGTCACCAGCAGATGTGCTGAAGGTGAATATCCCCTTATTTTCCTCAAGGTCAAGTCTGTTGGCAGAAAAATTTAAAATCAACTTTCCAGCCCTATCAAAGGTTGCTATTTTTGGGCTGTGCATTCCCCCACTCACAGGTGGTGGGTTCAAAGAATGATTTGCTCAAGTGCAGTATCTTTTTCCTACATCATTACTTTGAAAAGGAATAACTACAAGGGTTTGGGTTTTTTTCTCATGCTTTAAACAGGCAGATAAAAGTGAGCAGGAAAATTAAAATATGACATGAGTTACCAGGATGTAAAACAAAGATCCAGCTGACCTCTTTATCTGAGGCACTTCTTAGATGTCCCTTCATGAAGGCAGAAACAACCCCCACTAATTATCCTTCTTTCCAGAGCATTACAAGAAAACCTGATAGTTATTCCACAGAAGTATTTCCTCACTCCAAAATATTATGTACATGAAGGCATTGCTGTGAGTCTGCTGGCATGACTTGAATATTTGGGATATTTGAGTATTTCAGTTGTTTTACACACTGCAAATGCCTCGTTATTGCTGCACACAATAATTCTCTTCCCTCCCAGAAGATTTCCAAGCAGCTTTCTGGCTCCAAAGGGCAGGAACCACCCAGCAAAAGTCCCTCATCGGGTTCTTCACAGGTTCAAAGACATAAATCAACCTTGAAGGTCAACCTGTAACCTCCAAAATGCCTTGAATTATTTTAATTCCCACTCCCACTCTTCATGCTCCACACTCCAACACTTCCCTGAGCCCACAAGGCTCACCTGCACCTCCAAGTCCTTCCTCAAAGTCGTGGCTTTGTGCCTTTATGGGTGTGAAACGCCCTGGGTTTGGAATGCAAGCATTCAAGGTGTGTTAATGACTCGGAATTGTGACAGCTGCTGCAGAAATCAGCCCTTGGCTCCTGCACAGCCCCATTAAGCATCCATCAGAAACTACTCTGGATTTGCTCATTTATTACTCCTGCGTGGCCCAAGGGGGGAAAAGGGGGAACAGCAAGACTTTCTTCCTCTGAAGCAAAATCATAAGCCACTTACTTATCCTAATGTCACGATTCCCACTGTTTATCTGCATGATAATTAGGAAAATGAGAAGTAATGAGGTTTATTTATTTATTTATAAGCGTGATTTGAATTCAAATATCTCTAAAAAATAGACACTGCAGTATCTTATTATATTATCAGAGAGGTGGATTTTCCAAACTCAACTAAATTACTGAAAATAATGAGACAAGAAATATTATCACCTTCTTTTGCCTCAGCCACCCCAAATTTATCTTGACAAACTACTCCCATATCACTCCTGTGTGAAATTTTTACAGCACTGACAGCTGAAACCAATTTCTGCTTTCAAAATTAAAGTTCTGTTGGCTGCTTGTTGAAATCTTGTGTGAAGTGGAAGGTGCCTCTTTGTCTTTCTATCATTTACATTATTCAAAGTTGATTTTTGTTTTCCATTTGGAGCAAGGTGTCTGATTCCCTGACTGTACACACAGTCAGCATCACAATTCCTGGCAGGAAGTTGAATTTCCAGCTCCAAAGTCCCCTGCACTTTGCAGGGCTGAGTGCAATTAAAGACCCTCAGCCTTAAGAGGACTGGGCTATCAGGAGAATAATTTTTATTACAGAACTAAAAGGATGCTTTAACATCCTCAATTTATTAAGTCTTACATTAAACTCTTCCTCTCTTTAAAAAAAATGAGGCAGAGTAGTTTTTCTCCACTGTGTATAGCTACCACAGAACAATCACACAACACTTGACAGGACTGAAAAATTTCTTCAAATTTGTAGAAAGACCCCAAAACCTACAGACTTCACCATGACATCCCATTTTTTCCCTCATCCTCTCGTGAAATTTATTTTTTTAATTGATTTGTGTGCACCTGCTTTAGCTACATTGGCACCTATTGCTACAACACTTAAGCACCTCGATATATTCCAGACAGCCACTGATATGAAAAGATATTTAAAAGATATTAAAAACCCTTAAAAACTTAAAATTACACTTCAAACCACAATTTTTCTCAGGCTCTGAGAAAATCAAGTGACATCAGCCACTCCTGAGAACAGTGAAACAATCTGCCTGCTTTCCATCCCTCTGTCCCCCAAAATACCTAAATCTGGTAATTCAACCCAAAATGAGGACAAGCAGAGCACTCCAAAGGAGACAAAAATGAATATATGCCTACCCAAAACCAGCTTGATCTGAGAGTAGAGAAATATTGTCCAAAAGTTG
>VXBQ01017555.1:13441-28894 GCA_013400175.1 Phainopepla nitens
AGATAAGAAATGAATTAAATATTGCAGATATATCTCTGATGTGTAGATCTCATGGAAAAGTCATGGTTAGTTTTACAAGAAATCATTCTAATCTCCAAAGGAGCAACTCAGCTTTTTCTCTTCTGTGCTAGCTGTTAATGGATTTTGGTTATGGGAGAAGTAGCTTATACCAAATCTTAAAGAGATTCATGACTGAGGCTGGAAAATCTTGACTTCCACATTTGTCATCAATGAACTCGGTTTCAAAACCTTCATTTGATATTAGGAAGCAACATGTGGTAACAGGTGGGGTGAATCTGAAGTTGACAGCTTTGTGCTTCTTCACAGGGAATTCTCGTGGTTGTTATCAGACAAAACTAATGTGGCAGAGCATTGGTCCCTCTTGTGGTAGCTCTGAAGTACCATTTGAGTTTTATTTTGTCTCTGCTGAAATCTCAGTACATCACTGTATGGACCAAACATCTCTACTACAAGCTTGAGTTTGTCAAACAGCATTTTTTAAATTTCTAAAATGTGTATTACTTAAATTATCCTTGTGGAGGTGTTGTAGCACTTAGGTAAAATCTTTTCTCTCTTCACATATTGTTAGCTACTGTGTCCGCTCATTCATTTTTCCTGGTGATTGAAGGCTCTCCTGATTAGGTGTACTTACCTTTTGAGGTAAGAAGCAGAGTCATGTACTATCAAACTTAACTGGCAGTGCCATTTCACCCTTGTGCAAGAAGTAATTTCCCTGGCAGGGTTAGCTAGCTGGTCAGTCTGGGTTTTTTAATACAAATTTTTTACAAACTCGTCACTCTCCAGTGACAGGACCTGAGGGAATGGCATTCAGCTGAGTCAGGGGAGGTTTAGGTTCGATATCAGGAAAAAATTCTTCACCCAGAGGGTCGTTGAGCACTGGGACTGCCTCTTCAGGGAGATGATCGCGGCGCGAAGCCTGTCTGAATTCTGGAAGTGTTTGGACAATGTTTTTAGGCACATGGTGTGACTCTGGGAGTGTCCTGCGTGCGGCCTGGAGCTGGACTCTCTTACCCTGACAGGCCTGTCCTAGCTTGGCCTATTCTGTGATTGAGTGATTTTGGAGTGGAGTTGTTGTTTCAGTTTGTAGGGATTGATGCGGCCTGTACTGACCAGAGGGAGTTATTCTGTCTGTTGTTTGCAGTGGGAGAGGACTGACCATGGACTCTCATGTGAAAGAAAACAGCCTCTAGGTGAACCTCAGAATGCAGCTTCGCATTGCTTTAGAGGTTCCTTTTAGAGCACAGAGCACTAAAGTCTCCTGAAAGGATGGAATGGAAGTGTTAGAGAAAAACTGCTCTGGGTAACGAAAACGACTTCTAAATGTATCTTGTGTTGAAAATGATAAATATTTCTAATTTGAAACTGTCAGTGCCAGCCACCTTTTTTGTAAAAAGAATTGCAGTACTCATCAAATTTGTAATACTCAATGGAATGGTACATTCAGTTTCTACTTAATATAATTTGTTGATGTTATTAATTCCATGCATTGGAATCATGTGAAAATGGAGTTTAAATTTTTAAACTACTCAAGTACGTTTCACTCCATGCACACACACCTTGTAGCATTGCAGTTGGCAAGATTGACAGGTATGGGTTCGGTTGGTACGTAAACCAGGAAAAGCAGTGAAGTGTTGTATATGCTTGCTCTTTGGGAAGCAGAAGCAGTACAAGCAATAGCTGAAAGCAGCTGTAAATCAGAATAGTTATTTAGCAGGTGCTGCTTATCATGTGTTTCAGCTAGTCTTCTGATTAGGCTGTCATCTAAAGATAATTTGAATGATAAAAGCTGTTCCTGCCTCTTTCTGCTTAGCACCGTAAGACAGACTCTGTTAGCAGAGTCACTAAAGTAGTTTTAAGTAAATCCCATGAGATCAAGTCTTTCTAAAGAACTGATAGATTTCTTGCATTATTCATGTTGAAATTTGTGTTTCAGTGTCAGGAGCTCTGTAATATTTCATTCAAGTAGGAGAATGAACTTACTTGCTGTAGGAGAAAATAGTAAAATGTAGATAGATTTTTATTTCTTTATCAGTGTATTCATTGAAGCATTTTTACAGGGAAGTATTAAGTTGAAAATCTAAATAAGCATATTCATAATTTTTCTTATTCCCCTTTTTTCAGTCATCCTAGTTTCCTTTCACTTCTAGTGTTGCTCTTCTTGCTTAGATGAAACAGTGAAAACATCTTCAACTTCTTGTCCAAAAGAAGTCTGTGAAATAATTAACTTTTTTGTTAATTTTCATTCCATGGCCAAAACCAATATACGTAGGTATTTTTTCCAGTTTTCTCATAAACTAGGCCTCTGGAATGAACTACAACTTGAAATTCATCTGTGTCATGCTGTCCAGCAGTCAAGTGTATTTTCCAAGATGAGACAGAACAGCCCAAAAGAAATCACCAGGGCTTAATTTCCTTTTAGTACGAAAACCAGCTTACTAGTCCTGAGCCTGAGCTTGACTATACTTCTTGAGTGTGCTTAGTCACATCTATAGTGGAGTTGAAATTTCTGCTTTGTTTTAATTTTATTTGACTTTACATGAAAGACATTTGTCCTTTCAGGTCTTTGTACTTAGCCTAACTTGACTTTAAACGTTGGATTTAAGAGCAAATATATTGTCAGTGTTACTGCATCACTGAGTGCTTTGCAGGTCTTTAAATGAAGCTATATAAAACTCAGCTGTCAAATTAGGAGAAGAATTGTTCTTCAAATTATTGTGCTGTTTAGCATTTGTCTTTTAAAAAAAATCACTGACAATATGAGTGAAGTAAAATTACAAAATATGGAGTACTAAGAATTGGGTCTGTTTACAATCTAAATTTAGACACCTCGTAAACACTGGGAAAGGAGTCCCAGAGTGTGTTCCTATGCTGATATTTCCACTGATCAGAAGCCCATCTCAGTATGAGATATATATTTATTACTTCATGTGATGAATTGAACTGCAGTGTTTAGTTTATGAAAATGAGGTTTGTGATTGCTGACTCTCATTTTTCTTTTGTTCAGCATGTTTACCCCTTCAGCACCATTACTTTTTATTAGACATGAAGTAAGCCTCCATTTTTATCATGTTTTATTTCTGCCTTTTAAAAAGGACACCTTTAAAAGAAGTTAAAATCTTCATTAGTATCAATAGTCTTCTAGAAGCTGGAAAATACATCACACTGGGACATGAAGTGTGAAAAATGCCTGAAAGATTTGTTTCTGATACTTCTGCACTGTCTTTTCTAAGAGACTTCTGCAGTTCCAGCAGTTGAGCTGAATAGTCCTGTGCAGCCCTCTTCTCTGCTGCTTGACCAGCACCTTTCCCCACACCTGTCAGATTAACAGGCTAATGCTGCTTCCCTCTTGGCCCACAGGTGTTCAGTGGGTGCTTGCTGGATGCTCATTTATGTTCCTAGCCGCTGCTAGGTGTGTGTCGTGGAAATCCTGGCTGGTTCAAAGCTAGTTTTCCTTGTAGATCACTTTGGGTTATTATGTTACCACACTTGTTGGGTGTTGTGGTGTTTTTTTTTTTTTTTAAGTTAACTTTGTAACTGCTGTAATCACAGAACCGCCAGAGAAAATTCTAGCTGTTATAAAGGATTCAAAATTCAATGTAATTCATTAACAGTTTGTCACAAACAGTTATCTTTTAAGTCTTGAGAAAGGTGTTAGATGATTTTTTCTAATAAGGGGACGCTATCCACAGTCACTACTTGTTATGCAGCAAGTTGGCCACATACATAATTTCTCAAACTATAAATTCAAAAATATGTTCTTAGAAGGTTAGTGTCAATGTCAGTGGACTGAGACTTGATTATATTGTATTTTATTAGCTGTGCTCTGTTGCTGAAATGAAGTTGGTGGCCAGGAGCATTCTCCAGCAACTGATATGAAGAGTAGTGATAGAAATTAAATTGCTAACAAATTTCCAGACTTTAATCACTTAACAAAGGTGTGATTAAATGGAGGAATAGTTAAGTCTGCTCTACAAAAAGAGAATAGAAAACTCTTTTCTAAGAGAGAATTGGGAAATTTAGTTTAGAAAGACAAAACCTTTATATTATGAATGAAAAGCTAAAAGACAACTACAGGCAATTTAAAATCAACTCACTTGACTGTTAAAGTTTTATCTTGTTTCAAGATCCATAAAAGGTGGAGATTTCAAAATGTGAATATACCTGCATATCTGTTAGCTACCAGGTTGCTTTAAGAAAAGACGTTTCTTCTAATCAATGTATTGTACTCTTGAAAGTGGTTTATGGCTTATCATCCCATTTATTATAGAATTGTCCACATGAGGGTGCGAGAATCTGTGTAGACCTAGTCTAAATACGTAATAGATAAAGTGAAGGTGTAAGGAAATGGAGAAATAGATTAGGTTAGAAAATCCACTTGGAATAACGGTGTACCATTATGAATAAGAAAACCTGTAAGATAGGAGCTTTTCTAGCTTCTACCAGAAAGCACATTTTCTTCTTCCTTCTCCTGGTTCCCTATTTTCAAAAATTTCATATTGAGCATGTAGTTTTCTCCTGAAGTATTTTTTTTCTAGTAGGACTTTTTGGTCGCTTTCTTCTGGTTTCCTCTGTAGAAGAGCGGTAATGAGAACAGTTGCTTCATAGGAGTGCTCTTAAGTAATAACAAAGTCCTGATTTCCAGCTTCTTGTTAAGTCAGAAAAAAGGGCCTGGGCTTGTAAGAGAATGGAAATGAATGGAATTATTAGACTTCACTAACTAGATGATCAAATCAAAACTCAAAAGGCACTTTTAAAACTGCTTTTTTTTGGATTGTGTGGCCTTTAGAAAAGAATAATACTTCCTTTTGGTTTTGGGTAACAGCATTCAGAAATGTACAACTTTCAGGATTTATGTAACTCCTTTAATCATCTTCATGCTTGTGCAGCATCCTTACTCTTTTGAACCTTTTGAGCATTCTTAATTTTTCAGCAGTCAAAGGCTTTGTGTTTTGGTGCCTTTTATCCTTTGGAACTGCTGATTGTGGCCTCCTTCATGTACTTGCATATGAATTGGTAGGTGCATTTTTTTGTCTCTGAAGGTGATATGCAAAACAATGTGGGGAGGTGTATGAATATTAATATTTTGATGTATGAGATAATGAACTCCTGAAGTCTTGTTTGTGACTGAAAACTGAAAAATTATTTCTTTTTAGATAAGTATTTTCAGTTTGGCATGGGAGTGGTTTCTGTTTTACCAGTGAAGATTTGATTGCATTGTGGTGGAAGTGTGATGGTTAGAATATGTATGTATTGCCTTTTATGCCTCAAAGAGGAGCAGATTTTGAGATTCTTAATTATAGTTGTTAGTTGCTGCACTTGGGAGAGATTTTTCTAAGTATTTCCATGAACACACTGCTGGATGTTTTCTGGTTTTCTTCAGCTTGACGCCTACTTACGGTAAATGGTTAGAGAGCTGTAATGTACTTTGATTTAGGAAATATGTCACTTAGAGTACTTCAGGGAAACCAGTGAGCAGTATATGAAGAACTCACCATTGCTGAAACAATCACTACTTTAAAGTTTTTACATTCTGAATTGTTCATCAGATTGTGGAGATTTTATGTTTTCATTTCTCATGTCAAAATACTTGGGTTTTGTTTTGTTTTTTCTTGCAAGGTAACAAAAAATAATGTCTAGAAAGCTTTCTGATTATCAGTGGGGCTTAAAGAAAAATACAGTGTGCTATATGATAATATTCTTCAAGTCACTTGAGAAATTTTTGGCTGGATAACTGTAGAATATTAAAGGAAAACAAATTGTGTAGAGCAGTTATGTTCTGTATTCTGAATGAGAGTTGTATATGTTCTTTTGAGTAATTTCTGTGAATCATTTTGACTGTACAATTAACCAATATAATCAGAACAGGCTCAGTTTCCATTTAAATGTGAAGTCACACAGGAAACATAATACAGTGTCTAAGTATATGGTGGGAAAAATGTTTGGCTGGACCTCTAAGTTGTGTTAAGGGGTATCAGATAAAGACTTAACTATTATTTTTGTTCTGTTGCAGGGATTTCTCCAAAGTTAATATCCTGGTACCTGGTGCTGGGCTAGGTAGATTGGCGTGGGAAATAGCTATGCTCGGTTATGCTTGCCAAGGAAATGAATGGAGCCTCTTTATGCTCTTTTCTTCTAACTTTGTACTCAACAGGTACATAGCTTATGTTTTACTTGCTGAATAAAATCTAGAGAGGCGAAATTATAAGAGAGAGAAGGCTAAATATATGCATCTCACAAGAGTAGATTTATAATTTTTAATGCAAGGCACACATGCTCACTTTTTAGAATGCTTTAAGGAAAAAGTCTTAAGGATACATGGGGAAGGAAGTATTATATTTGAGTCATTAAAATTACAGGAAGCATGGCTTTCAAGTTGTGAGATTTGAAATCTAAATTGTACAACAGATTTAATGCAAAATTTTGATTAGGTTTTATTATTTATTTCACATCTGTTTCTTTAGAATGGACATCTATCATATTGTTACTAAATATGGGCAGGTAAATATGTCCATGGTATTTAGTGGCGGTGATTATTGACAGAGGATACCTGTTAAAAAAAAAAGTATCACATTCCATACTAAAATTTTAGGCACTGTTTTGACAATAAAAACAATCATTGAAGCATGCTGAGCAAGAGGCTAAGAGTTAATAGTTAAACAATTATGCTCAGACAATAAATTTAGATGTAATAAATTTCATGGTACAGGTTTTACTTAAAATGACATTTCTGTATTTGGTATTCTGCCACATGCATTGGAATTACTGTTTTCAAAATGACCTTGTTAGAGAAGAGAAAAGGCATCACATGCAGCTGTTCTTTCGAGAGAGAGTGGGAAGGCTGCAGATGGGCAAGTATTGAAAGAGGTCTGGAAGGTGTTTTTTTGGGGGGGAGGAGGGGTTAGTGCCAAGTTCACAGAGGCAGTATTTGACAGTTCATTTGTCAGTCTGAAGTTACACACCTTAGCTGAAAATACCCAAGCTATTGGCTTTTTTTTTCTGTATTACCATATTGTTTTAGAGACTGCTTTATAGAATGATTGTCCACAGCGCACTGTGATATTCTTGTATCTCATACAGCTTACTGTTCAAAAACAGCGAGAGGAAGATACTGCACAATGCCTGCTGCATATCTGCATATAGCAGTAGTGCTCCCTGTGATGATAATAGATGTTTACTGGAGGTTCATTTGTTCTTTTATTCCTGCATTATTCTCAAGTGACTCATTTGGTGGTGAAATTGTATATTACAATTAATCTGATTGATGTCATTTAGCTACTAAAAGGAAGCCATATTCCTCTCATGCTTTGGAGCTTCAAAGCAGCATAAAAGCATTCATTTCCCATCTTTTGGGGCACTGGTCAGCTGTCACAGAGGGCAGTTAACTTCACCCCTGTGCTCTGATGACATGCTTCCTTAGATAGTCTTCGCCTCTACATGAAATTATCCTAAAGATTCATGCTGTACTAATGGTAGTAATTTCAGCATCTAACGCTCCTGTATTGTTTCCTGTTTATGTAGGATATTTTGCAAATATGTGTATGTGCGATAAACTTGCTAATAGTAGGAGATTTTGGACAGCAAAATTGGATGTTGTGCAACAGGTGTAATCTTCATCTTTGCTGGAAAAGTTATCAGTTATATTGTTAGCATGGAAGAGAATACTGCAAGCATGACTGAGCAGCAGTCAGTTTAGTTGAAGTCCAAGCATTCCTTTCTGCCAGATGCAATTGTGGGCTTGATGTGTCTGTTATGAAGGTTTTAGGGACTTGAAGACTCTTCCAGCATAGTCTTAAGTGGTTGTTCACAGTTGGCCTCCTGAAATGCACGTGTGCTTTTCTGAAACCAGAAGAAACAGTAATGATCAATATAAGCTGAAGATAATACCTGAAGAGGAGTGGTCAAAAAAAGAATTTGGCAGTTAGTTTTTAACTATAGTTTCAATTTGATTTATACTTGTTTTTAGTTGATAAAAGCACAATGATTTTGCTCATATGTGCTTACAGTTTTACAGCTTACAGCTTTACCTTCTTTCTCTGATGGTGGTTTATATTTTGGAAGACAAAGCACTGTTTTGAATGTCAAGCATTGCTACAGTAGGCTCCTCGATGTGGTACACTGGCTTAACGTTTCTGTGTGCAAAGTGGTATTTGCTGATTTTCACACTTTTTAAAAAAAACCTTTCATATCTCTGAAATGGTGAACTTTGGTTACAGTGGATAAAGTTGCATGGTATGGTACATAGAGTGTGTGTCATAGCGTAACTGTGGTCACTGTAAATATCTGAAGTTTTTTAGAGTTTGTTATTCTTTGAGGAAACTCTGATTTGAAAATAAAATGACCCTAGACTTGTTCAGCTGCAGTGGCTCCAACGCTGCTTCAGTCCTTGTATGGGACTTATGCTTTGCCTCGTACGCATAAGGTTCTTAAATGGTGTGTTCTTCTTTTATACTTTCTGGAAAGAGTATCATTTAATCCTGACACTTGGAGGAGACTAGTCGTTGTGTTTATTGCATGTCCACGCATGCCTAAGGATGAGAACAGTTCAGTTATATTTGTATCTGTATACCAGTGGTGAGAAGTGAGATTTGACCTACCCATTTTTTTCCAAAACTGTCTTTTCAGCTGAATGTTGAACAGTGAATACCCCATCCCTGTGGGAAACAATGAAGTGTGTTACACTTAAATATATTAGATTTTTATGATAGAATGTATATTACACGTCTTTTGTAAGAATGGAATTGCCAAGGACTGCAGTACTTGGTTTTCAAGTAAAAATTTTTGAAACTGGACGTGGAGGTTTTCAAGCTTGTATATGAAAAGAGATAGCTATTTTCTATTAAATTGGAACTCTTTCAAAGTCTATATGAACATGAACTCCTTTCTAATACTTTTTAAAATTGCTGTTGTAGTGGTTAGGGGGCTTTTTGTTTGGTTTTGAGTTTGCTCTTTTTGAACCAACTGTATATGTCTGATATTTATATATGAAAAAAGTTGTTGAATGCTGCATACTGCTGCTCAAGTTTTAGTTTTTAACTGATAAAAGAGAGATACATAGAGAAGGTAAAATAATATTATTTCAAACACTTGATCACAAATATATTCTGATCACCAGCCAAAAGAGTGCACTTTCTGTAACCCAGAAGACTGCTTGCTGTTTATTAAATGCGTGATGATACATATTTTGTGGGACAGATAAGTCCTCTGTTGTCTTGGAAAGGAAATGATTTTTGATTTTTTTAGATACAAACTAATTTTACCAGATGGTCGGAAAAGCTTCCTGTTATACTTAAATACTGTGTTTATCACTTTTTAAAAATATGAGTTGATTTAGTTAGTCATGTCAATCCAGAAACTCGGTTTTACAAAGACATCTTTACTTAGCATAATTGCAAAGATCCAGGTGTTACAAACTTTAAAAAATGACTACAAACTCAAAATTATTATTATTGTGCTTTGCAAAATGCTACTTTTTTACATTTTTAGTTTTTAAGGTATCTTTTCAGTTAGCATCAGAAAAATGCTTTTGTTTAGCTGCGCTTCAAAACCTCATAAGATTATGGTTCAGAAAAGTCTAGAATAACAAAGGTTTCAAAAAAAATCATGGAACTAATGTTACTAGTTTTTCTTTGTTGTTTTTGACTTTTTGTTGTTGCGGTTTTTTTAATAGGAAGAGAGATGATCCAGCAGATCTCAGCTGTATGGAATATAGCAAGTCATAAATTTCTTAAATCTTAGAAAATAAACGTGTTTTCTTCTCAGCAGAGAAATAAGTTGGAGAAAATAAGAAATCAGAAAATTCTAAAATTAGAAAAAGGCATTTACTTCATGGGAGTGATTTTGTGTAAGATTAAAATCAGTTTTTTTCCTGAGTTTGTTATTATGGGCAGTCCACAGTGTTGTAAACTAGGTTAAAATTTCTGTTAAATGTGGAGCTGTTACAAGAACTTTGACTCTTATATTTCTGGATTATAGATAAGCAATTAGTTGAAACAAATTTTGCTGGTTTTCATATTTTGCAGATGCTCTCAAATTAATTCTTGTAAGCTTTATCCCTGGATTCATCAATTTAGCAATAACAGAAGATCAGCTGATCAGATACGACCAATTTATTTCCCAGATGTTGATCCTCACAGTCTTCCTTCTGGTTCAAACTTCTCTATGACAGCCGGGGATTTCCAGGAAATTTACTCTGAGTGCAGTGAGTAAATGCAAACTTGTGGGCTATCCATGTAACTTGACAAACTTCCAGAGCATTTGGGACAGATACAAACAGAATGGAAGTGTATGTACCACTATTAAGAACTAGCTGTAGAAAGATTCTCTTACTCAGAATATATCTCCAGCTGTATCAATAGATCTGTTTCTTACTCCAAATTAGCTTTTCTTTTCTTCCTAGTTATAGAAAATGTGGACACCTCCTTGTCTAACAGATCTTGCAGGAGCCTTCCCCACTGCTGCTCAATTTTCTGAAGATTCTGTCTTTAACAGCAGAACATCCAAGCCTGGCATAAATCAAGACCTCTAATGTTTTTTATTTACAGAACTTAAAACTTTTGCTATTTCAAGAATACCTGTTCAGAGAAAAACAGGGAGACTCATACTCTAGAAGGTAGACTTTGAAAGTTTGACTAGTTAGAAACAGCTGGGGAGATACTCAAATACTGAGTAAAATGTTTTAAAGCTAAGTGACTTGTGAAAACACACATTAGTGTGCAGACTTGTATTGTTCTAGATACTAACTAGGGAGGCCTAAAATGACTGGGGATTTTTGCAATTGTATTTTTAACAGTTGTCATAATGAAATTCATAGGACAGGTGAGTAATAGCGCACTTGGACTTTCATTTATATAAAATGTGTTATAACTTTTACATTTTACTGTATATAACATATATAGTTTTATATAATGTATGAACAGTTTTATTAAGTGAATAAGTTGTAAGTATATGTAATACTGTAGTGTATGTATGTGTACATATACACACATGAATACAGGTCAAATGAACTTGAAGTTAACGGTTTTTAATGTAAACCAAAATACTTTATTTACTTGCAAACAAAATTATGAGCCTTCAGCTGCTGTTAGTCGAAGGTGATTCTGAGGGTATCAGCAAATACCAGGGTTAAATTATGAACTTTTACAGAGTTAAAAGCATTGAAACTAATCTCTGTATACTTTGTTCTTTTCGTGCAGATACGTGGGACTGCGTAGCAACTTGCTTTTTCATAGATACAGCACATAATGTTATTGATTATATTGATACTATATGGAAAATACTAAAGCCTGGAGGAATATGGATAAATGTAGGCAAGTGTGACCAGCTGCTCTTTTTGACTTTTTTTTATTATAGTATATATGAAAAGTATATGTGAGTAATTGTGTCTATGCAGCAAACTGTGCAGCTAGAAAAATACAGGGCTTGGAAATTATCTCAGAAGTATTCAAAATATGTTCAGAGATTTGCTAGTTACAGTCAAGCCAACACTGTATGATTTATAAATAGGCAAGTAAATCTTGCCAGTGGCAGGTTTTGCATTCATGCATCAAGCATTTTTTTTTCACAAATGTGATATCCTGTGTTGTTTTTTTGCTATTTTTCTAAGAAAACAGAACTTTAAAATACATCCTTGATTTTTTCTTTTTTTTCCAATGTCTGATTGGTACTCTGCTTTGAAGCAGAAGTTTTGGGAGTGAGATTTGATTGGAGTCTTCCATGGTGAAGGAATGTTAGACAAGACACAGGCATTAAACATCATGCATAGTAAAAACTGTTCAATCATTGGTCAGTCGGTCACTCTCCCAGTCCCAGCCAGTCAGAGCTCCTAGTCAGACTTGTATATTCTGAACTGTAGGGACAGCAGTGATACTTGACTGAAGAAATTTTAATATACAGAAAACAAAATCTGGTAGGAAATGTTGCAAATTGTTAAATAAAAGCTAAAGTAATTAGGTTTCATTTCGCGTTGATTATAAAATTCAGTATAACAAACATATTCAAGTAACAGCAGTATGTTCTTTTGTCAGTATTTATAGAATCATAGACTGGTTTGGCGTGGAAGAGATCTTAAACATGTTCTAGTTCCAACTCTCCTGCCCTAGGCAGGGAACCTCCCTTATATTTGAGTATGTGAATCTGGATATAAGTGTTTGTTGCACTACCAGTATTGTACTTTTGATTTTTGACACATATTTGTCTTTTTGATAACCATTTCTGTTGTATCTTTGTACTTTAGGTCCTCTCCTTTACCATTTTGAAAACTTGGGAAATGAACTTTCCATAGAATTAAGCTATGAGGATATAAAAAATGTTATCCTGCAATATGGATTCCAAATAGAGGTAAGATGCTGTAGTTTGCAATAAGCAGTATTGTTATGAATCAGACAAACGGCTTTGAATAAACAATCATAAATTTCATTCAGTGTAATGGCATGTATTAATGACTTCTAGGAGTATTATGTATCTTACAAATTACCTCCTTTTCTAATTTTTTAAGAATTGTATAGATGAACCTCATACTCCAATAACCATATAGCACTTTCTCACATAGTTCCTGTACAGAAGCTGTGTTGAAAACTGCTGCTTTGTTTTCAGGTGGAGAAGGAATCTGTACTCTCAACTTACACTGTGAATGAACTCTCCATGATGAAATACTACTATGAATGTGTGTTGTTTGTGGTGAGAAAACCAGAACAGTAGTGGTTTGAATAGGTTAATGAGAAAAAAATGTTGGCTTGAAAGCTAGAAGTGAGAATAAAATCATCTGGTGATGTACGGACACAACCTCAAATCAGTGGTGCCTTCTTGTTCCTAAGAGGATATAGATAGTGTCTATTTTCTTAATATCTCTGTTGCTATTCAGACATATACTATGCCATGCATATTCATAATACACTTGTGAAAGATTAAATGTTCACATGCACTGTCTCTGTGCTTTGGAATGCATTAAATATAAAAGCAAAAGTGTTTTCTTGAGGACAGAATTTAATGTTTGCCATAACTAGGCTAATTCTCTGCTAATGCTGTCTCATTTGTCATAGATTTATAGTGCTTCATTTTTCTACTTGATGATGTTAGAAATGCATGGAGGTGCTTACTGTACTAGCTGTGTCACTTTTAGAGAAGTATTTGTAAATGTATACTTAAATTATGAAGTCTGAAATGGTTGGGAAGTGGTAAAATTATTCTTGACAGATAAATAGTCATTAGAACTGTTAGAGCATTTTCTGTGGAATTGAAGTGAAATAGGGTATTATATAAATTCTGATCTTTGGCTGTAACACTGTTAAAGGTTTAAATCAAAAACCAGAACCTACAGTAAATTTGAAATAATATGTGAAAGCAGAATACTGAGTGAAAAAAAAAAAAAAAGTAGAATGTCACAGAGAAGCAGTACATTAACCTTAGTTCAGGAAAACACCGGTCTTGATTGATCTTAGTGTTGGAACTGAAATGTGTTCAGATGCCGTCTTGAAATACACTGATTTTAAGTCATCTTCTTACTGTTTAAGCCAGAACTTTTGAAGTTGATAAACATAGCTGAGTTATCCATGCTATGTGCAGGTAGTACAACATTAAAATACCTGTTGGAGCAGTGAAGTTACATATAAGTATGTGCTATAACCTAATTACTTCCACCTGAGCCAGGATATGCAGGCCAAAAGGTAGAAAATTTCCTTGTAACTTCAGACACTTTATGCTTGTGAGTTCTTGGTTCCTCCTACTGATCTGGTTTTTTTTTTCCTAACAGGTGTGGCTTAGATGAATATTTAATATACAAGTCATGATACTATACAGGAGCGTGTCACATACAATCTCATGTCACTTTGAAGTAACGTGCATGAGAAAAACCTTAATTAACAGTCACTAGTCTGAGATAAGGTTTCATGTTAGGTATTTTGTTTTCATAATACATTGATTACCTTAAGTGCCATTTGGATGCGTTTTCAAAAATATGTTTAAAATATAAAGCCATTATGATGAGGGCTGAAATTTTTTTTTCATATTTGGCTAGAAGAACACTGATCAATAGCTTGTTTGTGTCCGATTATTTTTTTTGTCCTGTCTTTCACGGTGATGTCCTAATCACATCACTTGAATAGATCTGTTACTGGCTTTTCGATTTTTCTAATCAAGGCCAGAAATTTGTGCCTTTATTCCTAAACTGAAAATCTGCAAGGAGGGAAAACAAACTTTTTAAAAAAGATTATTGTCAACACTGCATAAGAGAGCACATGCTTGTAATATGTTTCAGTGTTGTGCCCCTTTCTGTTCAGAATCCTGATGGAGAACAGAGGCTTCTCTGGTCTACAGAAGTTTTGGCTTAAATTACTGTTCTTTGAACTCTCTTATTTCTAAAAGTGCATGAACTATCAAAGTATTACCTTGTTCCAAGGGGGATATGTTCAAAGATTAAACACTGCTATTCAATAAATAATTTAAAAATAAAAGTCTCTGTGTGGCTAAAAGTAAAAAACCCACATGCTTTAATTTCCATATTGTACCATTTAATTTTTGAGGAAATTTGTGATTCTCTGCTTTCCATCTGCTTTTCTTCTCTTCGGTAGAATATGATTAGTAATTTACTTGATTTTCAAGCTTCTTGTAGTAAGACAGAGGGTAGGTGGATGTCACGCTGATGCCAAGTAGCATATCTATCTGTAATACTACCCAGTTGCTGCCCCTTTACACAGTCTGTAACTTGAAATGTGGTGTTGTATTTTACAAAAATAAGCAATGGAACTCATTATTTATGGTTGAGTGTCAATACCTGGTGTTCAGGTGGTTTTTTTCCTTGCCACTCCATGTTGTCACAGGTGCCATTTTTGTATGTTCTCTGAAAATGCTTTTACATCTGGTGAAAATATTTTTATCATACAGTGATGTGCATTTATTTCTGATCTAAAAAATGCTGGGTTTTTTTCGCAGAGCACTCTGCTTTTAAATTGCAACAGTCACATTAAGAGTTGGAAGGAAAATAATCTTGTGAATGAGCTGTTTGTAGTGTTTACCTCCAGTCCCGTTTATGAGTTCTTAGAGTTTGCCACTTATATGCAGGGGGAAGTGCTCAAGGTCTTTGTCAGCTGCGACTGTTTATTTTAGATCACTATTAAACTATACATGGTAACAGGTGTAAAATAAAATCCTGCATAGTCATGGAGTTTGATATATGTAAAACGTCCTGTACTTTTTTTTTAAAGTGTTATTATCTGAAATTGGTTGCAAAAATGGTAAGAATGGGAAGTTTGCTCTCTCTGTGTGCACTTCCCACAGTTTTCGGTGTGTGTAACGGACCGGGGTTTTTGGATATTAAAGCTTGCTGTAAGGCTTCCTGTCTGCCGTCTGTGGCTCTCTCCCTCCCTCGCGGCCGCGTCAGGCGTTCGGTGCTCCTCCCGTCAGGCACCGCGGCGGCCAGCCCCGCCGCCGGCGCCGACC
>VXBQ01017621.1:16168-49556 GCA_013400175.1 Phainopepla nitens
GGTGGCCAAGAAGACCAGTGGCATCCTAGCTTGTATGAGCAATAAAGTGCCCAGCAGGACCAGGGCACTGATTGTCCCCCCGAACTCAGCACTGGCAAGGATGCATCTCAAGTTCTGTCCCAGTTCTGGGTCCCTCAATTCAGGAAGGACCTTGAGAGTCTGGAGCATGTTCAGAGATGGGCAGTGGAGCTGGAGAAGGGTCCAGAGAGTAAAAGCTAAGAGAAGAAGCTGAGACAGTGGGATTTCTTCAGCCTGGAGTAAAGGAGGCTCAGGGAAGACCTTTTTTCTCTCTGCAGTGACCCAAGAGGAGGCTGTAGCCGGGTGAATGTTGGTCTCTTCTCCCAGAGAGCCAGTGACAGGACAAAAGGACACTGCATCAAGCCATACTAGAAAAGTTCAGGTTATACCTGAATTTCTTCACAGAAAGGGTTGTGAAGCATTGGAAAAGGCTTCCCAGAGAGGCAGTGGAGTTACCATCCCTTAAAATGTTCAAGAAAGGATTGGATGTTGCCCTTAGCACTATGGGTTTCTTTGACAGGATTTTCGGTGAAAAGTTAGACTTGACTGTCTTGGAAGTTGTGCATCCGTAATGATTCTATGATTCTAAGACATTTTGTTCAGGTAAGCACAGTAAACATATATTTATTACTTCTATTTAAAAATAATGGTTTCGGAAAAAACTTAAATCATTTTGTGATATAATTGCAACTACAGAGTAACATTTTGTTGCATAATCCTAGGAGCTCAATAGCAGATCTCAGGTCCCTTGACTCCCCTGTAATGATCTTCCACAGCTGCTTTCACATGCAGCCATCATCCACAAGCACAGAATGTGATGGATTTTGTCTTTGCTGTGGTTATATGTAAGACAGAAAAAGAGTAAACTAATCAACAGAAGGCTTGATTTTCAGGTACTGAAGATAATCAAATTATAACAATAGTAGTAGCTAGCTTTCATTATTTATCAGTTTAGGGTTTTTTAAGAGCGATGTGTTAAACTTCTACTCCCCTGTATCACAGTACTGAGTATTTTGCTGGAAAATTTCTCTGGTTTTGGAGATGAGACATGAGGGTGACTGTTACCCCTGCACAGGCGCATCTCTAAGTCACTCCTTCCTGCCCTGCTTCAGACTACATTAATGTCCTGGTCAAAGCAGAACTTTGTACCTGGAAGCAGGAAAATGTATGGGGCCATCCTTCGTGGAGAAAGGAAAAGAAAAATGTAGCTACCTTTTCTGATCTTCAGAAGGATATGAAAAGGACTTAATAGCAAATACAACCAGAAACCCAAAACCCTGATCTACCTGTATATGACATGCTGTGTGTTCAGGCTGGAATCATTGTCCCCTTGTTTCAATTTGTTCTGATCTATCGTCCCTGACCCTGGGCAAGCAGGTGGAAAACACACTGGTTATTCTCCTACCTCTGCAACTGCTGCCGATAGCCAAGGGTCACTGTGGCTTACACAGCTCTTGCAAGAATTGCCAGAGCTGCTCCAAAGGCATCCCTATGACAATAAATTAGGCCTTTTCAAAATGATGAGAAAAAGAATTATAGAGCAGGCAAAGAAGCACTAATGATGAATACCTGCCATGCAGCTGAAATAAGACAACAGGATTGAATGCCCCAGAAGGTACTCTAAGAAAATAACAGAAGCCAATTAGTGCTGCACATGTCTTTTCACAGGATTTTGCAAACCTGAAGTACCTACGGTGCCTTGCTGTTACAGCTAAGCATCAACAGTGTCTTTGTCCTCAATAACCTCCTTTGAGATAGAGAAAGTTTCTCCAGATTTATGACTCCAGACAGATTAAGGCCAAGAATGATCCCTCTAAGTGACCCTTTTGATGAATCCCTTAGGATCACTCTGACACCATGTTCAGAGTCCTCACACCATGCACACAGTTCACCATTTTGAAAAACCAAGTTTTCCTACCCAAGACAAAATCCTTCTTCCTAAGAAGCAGGCTGCTCCTCCAATGACTGCATACTTGGTGTGTCTGGTCTGGAGCCAAATGTATGCATACCAAGCGCCTCCAGCTAAACAGGATGAAACCCCATACCAGATGCTGGCCCAAAAGCACATATCTATGGGACAGCAGAGTAGAGAGCAATGATATGGCATGATCCTACCTGTTTATTCACTGTCATTTCTCCTCAGCAAACACTGCCAATTCTCCAGAATAAAACCTGCAGGAGAGGCGTGTAAGGTCTCTCCCCACAGGTGGAAGATTAACATTTTACTATGAAATGTTTAGCTCATCTTCCAGGCACTGATATATTAAATGCCCCTGTACCTTTTTAAATGTTCTGAGCCGACAGTTACCATGTATGCCTCATCCACCTCTTTTGCAGTCACAAGCACAATCTTCTGCTCAGGCACACCTCGGGTTTTCCTCTTCGAGTCTATGGTGCCGTCATCTCCAAGGCAGTTTGAAAACTACCAGCACTATCACTCCTAAATAAGCCCAAGCTTGTTTAGGTGCTGTTTATTTTACAGATGCCAAGGAAGGAATGCTCATAGCTCCTCCTTGAGTCTACCCACTTCTGCCCTGATTGCAAAGTGAATGTTAGTCCCTGCCCCAGTGCTCCTTCACAGCCAAAACAGGAGCCAACTGTACCCTTTTCTGCCTCATTCCTTGACACTTTGTCTGTAGACCTGCTAGGAATTCTGTGCTTTCCAAAGGAACATTTTTAGCATATATTTTGCTTTGCACGTTTAGATTACTCCATCCCTTTTTTTCATTATTTTATCTGCCTTACACTTGCAGTTTCCAAGCTTGTATTGATAGTTGTGATGTATGAGGCACCTCTTTAAGAGTTAATTTGCAATCCACCATTATCTTGTGTGGCAAGGCTTAACTTAATACCCCAACAGGTAACTTCTTCTGCATTTTTCTTACGGAACTTCAGAAAAAATGTTGCTGAGCTGGTCCATTAGGAGCTCTCTGTAAAGGTGTCCAATTGTTTTCTCTGAGCACAGTGACTATTGTGAATATCAGACAGAAAAGTAGTTAAAAGCTGTATATAACACACAATGATGTGTTTTCTTCTCCCATTTCTCACCAAAAGCAACAAAAAGTTTCTTGACTTAAAGCTAGGAGAGCTGACATTCCCTTCAGTGCTCTGTATATGCACAGAAATTTAAATCTAATTGATGTGCTTCTTTTAATCACACTTTTCCTCCTTTGATATATAATCAAAACTCTGGTAGAGGAAACATCAGAAGTTTGTCAAACAATCCGACTACAGGCACAAACCCTTTTAGCATGAAGAAAAAGCCACAGAAGTGTTGCCTTTCCCCAGCACTGCACTAACTCCATCTGCCTGTGGCTACTTGCCACTGGCTTACACAAACAGCATGTTTCCATGCAGCAGAGTGCAGTGAGGCAGGTTATAGCCAGATCTGCCTCTTTTCACCACATGTCTTCTTCTATATCCTGTGTACTTCCACTTTCTCTGTAACTCACCTCTTCATGTCACCAGCACAGTATTTGTCTCCCAATCCCTGCATAATATGACTGGGATATCTTATATATCCCACTTTACCACCCATCCCAAACTTACAACTTCACTTACTTGTGAAGCAGTAAGGAGCAACAAAAAATGTTTTGGTCGGTATCTATATTGCGTTTACTATTTTTCTGTTGATGGTCAGTCTTTCAGTGGGCTTGTGAAAGAGTACTGTAAGGTTAATAAGCTAAGAGGAATGGATAAGTATTGTTGCAAGAGTAGACTATGCTTCACATTTCAGAGAAAAAGTCCACATAACATCTATCTTCTTATCACAAAGAGTCTGCAGTTTAAGACTGTTTATTGTGTCTTACAGAGGAAAGAATATCATATGGAATATTACAGAATCATCTGGACATAAGGTCCTCATGTCAGCCCTCTCCCATCAAAATGACTATTGTCTTATTGGTATTGCTACCATTCTTGCAGTACTAGATATCCATCACTACAGAGGGGGCTGGAAACGTGCAGTTACTGATGCTGATATCAACATGAGAGAGTACAGGTGCTACAACTTTATTCAGCCAAGAATTCATTTTGCTCAAGTGCAAGGTAATGCACTCTAACTGCTGCCAGAAGTGTAGGAACCTCCTGCTTGATGTTTTAGACCACTTTGTTCCTCCCTAAATATAATTAAGCCTTCATGTGGGTGATTAGGGAGAGGCGATCAGAAGATCTCTCGATGTACGGGAAGGCAGAGCCCCTCCCCTCAACAGCTAGAAGTCTCGCGATCCCCCTCTGCCAGCTAGCAACGCCCAGGTTGTGACGCAAGCAGAAGGGAAGTGACGCAGTGAACTCAAGCTATATAACCCCATACAACATGTGAATAAACGCCATTTGCCGTCCACCATACTGGTGTCTGCGAGCTCATGGCCCAAGCGGCCTGGGGTTGGTCGCCATGCTGTTCCTGAGCCAGGTCACCGCTCCTCAGTGAGGCAACACCTTTGTGAAAGTTTTTTAATCAAAGGGTGAGCTGTAGTTATTTTCTTGAGACAGGAGATCAGCCAATAGCCAGCAGAAGTCTAAGTAGTTAGCCCAACAAATATGGTATTTTATTTTCTCCTCAAGCTCTAGGGAATAAGGCCTGGACAGTGGTCAGAACAGTGGTTAGAAATAAAGGATAGTTGGGATTCACACAACCACATGTAATTCTGCTTTTTAAAAAAGTAAATGAAAATGCTTCCAGTAAATTAAATAACCTCCAGGGTCTTTTGAAAGAACAAAACAAAACAAAGCAAAAAACAAAAGCAAGCAAATAAACAAACCTGTTGGTGCCTGCTTCAGAAACAATGTAAATTTAATCAGCTGCATACTGAAAAAAGTCTACTACCAAAGTACCTGCATACATATCAGCAGCAGTGTGTGGTAGTGCATGTGCATGTGAGTATCATGAGAGTAAATATGTCTGTATGCCTATATTTCTGCAGATTAGTTACCCATTGCAACCTGTTGTACTGAAGCAGAATGAGGATAAAGGGAAACTGAGATGACATGACATGAGATGAGATGAGATATGAGATGAGGTGAACTACCTCATCAGCTGCATTTATAAGAGGGACAGAGAAATTGTTCAGAGAGGTTCTCATGACAAGGGTGAAGGCAATGAAGGCCTCATACGCCCTACAAGTGTCCAAGCCAGTGCCACACAGAGGAGTACCACAGACTCGGTGTCTTCCCTGAGGCAGGAGCTGCAGGGAGCTGGGCTGCCAAGGACTATCAGAGTAGCCTAAAGCTGGTGGGGGTGGCGAAGGTCAGCCAGAACACAGTTGGAGATGGAGGGGTAGGAGTGAGAGGGCAGATGACCAATCCTTGAAGAAGCATCCTGGTAGACAAGACCCAAATTGGTGTTAATGGCTCAGCTCCAAAGCCATCAAAGTATGTAAATAATTCCTGAACAAGGAATTCCCTGAAGTAGGTAACCATGAAGGCAGCCAAGTGCTGAACTGAAGTGCATGCTTTGTTCACAGGCATGGTGGCTATTTAAGCCTTTCTTCCCTTCTGCCCTACAGCATCATGGCAAATTAGATTCCTTACCCTGAAACTGCAACAATAAAAGCCTTTGCTTTGCAATACTATCCCAAAGAAGATGCAGAGAAATGGGTCATGACACCTTCAGCTGCAGAGCTAATCCACCATAATGCACCATAGCTCCTACAAACTGCTGCCTCTGGCAGATAATGGCAGGCATTTCCAATTGTTCCCAGATGGCTAATACGTAGCAATGGTTTGTAACCTGCCTATGCTGGACCACCACAGCTGCTCCACTGAGTATTTTGCAATATTGATGGATGCCCCTTTTGACCCAGAACACTGAACATGTTTAATAGAGGAGTATTATCACCAAAACCATTCCCTTCCCTTCTTCTTCTCCACATCCCCAATTTAAAGGTCAGAAGTAAAATCAAGATCTATGAAACCTGTCTGTTTTCCTCATTTTAGGAAGAGATATTTGTGCTTTCATCTGACAGCTCAGTTGAAATATTCTATTCTATGTCAATAGAAAGGATGGTTCTGCCTATTAACAGGAAGTACACAAGTGAAATGATTCACACATCCTTCCCAGGAAGTATATAAGTTTTCTTTGTGATGGAATATACATCTTCTGCTTTCTCTGTCTCAAATCTAAGATCGATCTGTTCTCTGAAAAAAATGATGACATAGTGGGGTTTTTTTTAGGAGATGCTTCTTAATTTAAGCTTTAAGAAAGCCACAACTGCACAAGAAATAGCTAACCATTATTGACACCTGACACTGTGTTAGTCATAGTAATGTCTCTCATGGATGAACAAAATTTAATTTTCAAGTTCTCCCAAATAAACCTTCAAAATCATTTACAACAAACACTCCAAATACTAAAGTATGTCTGTGTTTGCATACATGTATTGGTGTACATACTTATGTTTACATATGAGTAATGGACAGTTTAAGAGCCCAATCCATGGACTTTTGAAATCTGCATCAATCTTCCCTCAGACTCCAGCAGATGAAGTTGAACCTCTGCCTTGTTATTCATTCTCGCCTTTCTAGAAGCCATATTGGCTATTAGTACTGAATTTCCCTCATCTTCTATGCTCCTTTTTAACTTCCCTTCCACATTACTTGCCCTTGGTATTGTTAACAGCATTCTCACTCATCTTTTGCTCACTCAATGATGTTAAGATTGAAGGGACTTTTAAATTGTCTGTTCTGATCTTCCACATTACTCAATTCAGAAAAACGTCATCCAGGTATTTTTACAAGGGACACTGTGACTCACATTTAGCTAAAATTTTATCCAATAAGCACTCTTGCATAACCCAAGGATGTCACAGGTCAAAGAATTCACCACAGCCTTTCTGTGATAGTGTCCTTCAGGTGTCAGTATTTTAGAACTGAAAGGGAAGATTTAATTTCATCCTGCTCTTTCCTACCTTCACTTTCTGCCAGCACTTAATGATTTCTCTCCAACATTTTTAATATTTGTAGCATGTACTTAGTCTTTTTTTGTTATATGCAATGACGTGTATTTCAGGAAACCAATGTGTAGCAGGGAAATATAAGACTTTCTTTCAATATTGAAAAATTCAAGAAAGAGGCCTCATTATGAGGAAGAGAACCCATCCTGTGGTACTCTGTACTCAGATCATTCTTATACTCTCTTCCAGTGAACAAGATATCAAGGTATCTAGTCATTTTATAAACAACATAAGAGGAGCAGATTAAAGTAAAGTTTCAGCCAGGTAGGCACTCACCCAACTCCATGAATGGCTGAGCAAAAATAGCTGGAAAACTGTTCATTGATTTCCAGTAATTAAGACATCTGAATTCCCAGTTATTGTAATTCAACATAGCACTGTAACCTCCAGGGGAAAAAAAGAAATTCACCTACTAGATCTTACTGGCACAATTTTACAGTTTGACCTCCCATTCCTCCTCAGGCACATTTTTATTTCAAGGTGTTCTTAAAATACTTTTAAAAAGAAGCATGAAATATTACACATAAACAGAAAACATAATCTGAAAAATATGAGGAGAAAAGAACATAGCAGCTCTACAGAAAGGAAGGCCAGGCTTACCGTGAATATATTGAGCATGATTCCATTCATTTCTATAGATAAAAAAGAATCATGCAGGTATTCAGAAACATGGCTACAGCCTTTGATAACCTTTGAATGCACCCTTGTCCTCTGGGAGCCTGTGTATAATGTTGTATCACAAGATTTGAACAGAACCACTTAAAATAACCCAGAGGATGAGTGAGATTAATCACTTTGAGTAAGACGAGAATGAACTGAGGGTAATTTCACTGAGACTCAGTCTCCAGCAAGGCAAAGTGCTATTGCAGAATAAAAAGTAATTGTGTACTCCACAGTTCCAAAAAATAGGAAAAAAAAGTAACAACCTTAATGTACAGAAAGGAAAATCCAGAAAAGACATTAGTGTAAATCCTGCTGAGGGTGAAGATTGAAAAAAAAATTGTCACAGATTACCTAAAGATAACACACATCTCCATCACTGGAGATTTTAATAGACTGGACAAACACCTGCCAGAATGGTGTGGGTGCACTCACTCCTGCCTCAGGCAGAGATATGGACTGATGACCCCTTTAATCCTTTCAGCTCTGCCCTATACATAACTGGAATCCAAAATCAGCTGAGAAGGAAGAAACACTGGAGTCAGCCTCACTTACTCCTCCCTGCTGAGTTCCAGATCGTATTTGCCGGAATACATCTGTATGCTTGTATAGCAAAACCCTTCGGTACAGAAAACTTATAAAGCATTTCACATGGTGGCAAAATACAGCTGTAAATGCAAATACAAGTAATATGTGGAGAAAGATTATAATATGGCCCCAAGGTATCATCTGGAGTCCTATCTACTTCATTTATTGACAAAAGTTGAGCTACTCAAAATTGTCATTGAAATGTCTTGTGACCTTAACTGCAAATTAAGCTGTGTTCTTACAATTGGGAATATCATTTTCAATCATTAAGATTCAAGAGCTGAAATTTTAATGTGGTTTTTTTGGATGCTTCATAGGGCAAACCACCATAGTTGTCTTGCCACTGTATCACTATTCCTAAGGAAAATTTAAAAACGAGTGGGAAGATATAAGGACTGATGAGGAAGGAGATGAACTAAACACAGAACCATGCAAAATAGATCCCATCACTTAGGAAATGCAGAAAGAGTGAGAACAAACTCATCGTATCTGGCAAAACATATGTCCTCCCAGATTCAGACTAAAACTGGTTTAGCTCTATTGCAAAGTGCAGTAGACGCATAACATGAAACTCTCCTGCTGATTTTATGTGGATTCACTTAAGCAATGCATTTAGCCTGTTGGTGGTAACCACAAGTCACTCTACGGTGTCATCTCCCAGATAGCTATACTTAAAAATGTTTCATTGATTTTGCCCTTTGTCAGCAAGATGAACCCGTGATGGCTATGTAAGCGAGCAGGGAAAGTCATACAAAAATAGCTGCCAGCATTATGCAACACATCAGCAGGAGTAAGACAAAGCCACAGGGCTGATTTTATCAGTCTGCATACATTACCTTGTTGTTTAGTAGCAGCAGTGAGAATACTGCTGTGGTTTGACTGACAAACCATTAACTGGCAGCTTATGGTAGCCCTGCAGTTTCTATTCAAACCTAACCACAGATGCTAGCTAGCATCAGTGCTAACAGTTCTGCAGACTTGCTTCCATGTACTAGGTACTAGTACCAGGGAGACCACACCTACACGTTATCCATACATTGTCCTGAAAACAGTTAAGGTACAATTCTCTTGCATTCTCAGTCCTAAATTATATATCCAGTCTTGGGTCCAAATAAGCTGATAGTAGTTCAACGACTTCATGTTGTGCCTTCACTTGTTACTTGACACTCATTTGCATGATTTTATGCATGAAAACAGGAACATGTACACTACGTTGGGATACAAATGCTTTATTTAATGTTGAACATATAGGCTAAAAACAATATATTTAACAACTGAAACATACCATCATCGCTGAGCAGATGTAAGAAAGCAGCCCCTTCTCCAAAGACAAACATTAGTTACAAGGGCACTGGCTGTTAAATTATCTCAGCATGTACTTACAAGAACTTACAAGAGTAAGTTATTATTCTTACAAGAATAATACAACTATAACTATAGAATTACTCTCAGTAAGTGATTCTTAAAGAAACTGAGGCATTTACAACATCCAAGTTTGAGTGCCAGAGTGTTCACTTAAGAAAATTTTTGTGGGAAGGAAAACACTCCTCCTTTCTGATTTCTGACAATGGCTTATAGCAGAAAGCTGCAAATGAAGAGATCCATTTTTAATAGGGCATTTATTGTTCCTCAGAAAGGCCCATGCACTTAACATAAAATCAAATTAAACCCACGTACATTACCAAAATAACTCAATTAATATAACTTATTTCACATGTCAGAAAATTAGTGGGATTTCAGGTGCTGCTATTCGATGGTAAACAGTTCAATTATATTTACACATTTTTATATAAATCACCATTGTAAGAATAGTCTAAAAGCAAAGATAGATGGCATTTGTATGTTCTGATATTTTGTTGTTTTTTTAAAGTCTCTAAATATCTCAATTTTCACACCTCATTGTTTATTGTCGCTAGAGAAGACCACTTTCATCTTTTCATCTTCATATTAGAATACGCTCTAAACTATTTGCTTGGACTTACTATACATGAAACAATAGTTCCCTCTTCTGGACTGAGGTAATGCTACATTTAGGGCAGAGAAATCTCTGCAGAATGGAATTCCAGTTTACTGAAGGTGTGGGTTTTCTTCCCCAATGGAGCAACCTTACAATAACATGCAAAGCCCTCAAGTTTATATACAAAGAAGTCAAGCATATAAAGAAAGAGAGGTGTAGAAATCAATGAAGTATTGGATTGTGGGGCTTTGCATTCGATTTCAGCTGAAGGCACTGATAGCTGCAACAGATATAAGTAAGGATCTGTCACCATTTTGATAGTGAAACATAAATTCTCTGGAATGCATTGATTCCCAAACTCTCAGTGTTTTTAAACAAAGTGGTACAAATCACAATCTAGAAGGAGGAATTTATTTTAAACAACTGTTTAATTCAAGGTCTTGTGCTTTTGGACTGGAACATCATTTGCATAACCAAAGATCACCTACATACTAAATCTAAAAAAGTAACCACCCATTGAAAAAAAATACAGTGCATAGAGAAAGTAAGGCAAAAAAAAAAAACTCAAGGCCCCAGATTCATAGAATAAAGCGTGCCCTCAAAGACACCACTTGTCATCCCCACCTTGAACGAAGCATTAGGAAGCTGTGAACTTTTGTTCTCTCACAAGGGTTTTTGTGTGAAAAGCAGCCCAGTACAGCAAAGTACCAGTATGGAAGAGCTGAAACACCCTGGGTTACCTGCAGCTGGAGACAAATGGCAGGCACAGAGTCAATCTCGTGAACAAAGGGTACCAAACTCTTCTATGGAACAACGCTTTCAAGGAAGTTCACACTACAAACCTTGCTTCACAGACCTCAATAACTCTTGCTTTGTGTGGCAAGAAGAGTCTGGGAAAAACCTGATGGTCTTTGCAGGACAGGTCCTGTATTTGAACCATGGCAACTGTTACTCTTGACCAAAATACCCCTGAACAGAAGTTGCTCAAAGCACCCTCTCTTTGAAGCAAGAGCCCCCCTGGACGGGGTGAGACTCTGCAGTGGTTCACATGGAGGTGGGGAGAAAGCTGTAGCTCCCAAGTCCAGCTCTGGAGGTGTAATACAGAAGATCAGTCTGTCTTAACCATGAGGAAATTTTATTCAGCACTCTGTGAACTTTGAGTGGTCCCACTGGATTACAAAACTTGCCCAGAGCCTAGGCATACTCCAGTAAGACAGGCAGAAAAGACTAATATGCTTCATTTCCATTTCTTCAGTGCTCAGTTGGTTTAATAATTGACTGGAAAAAACAACAGTGAACTTTACTAGGGATCTGGGTGGTGGCTTTTCTTCTCTGACGTCTAAAAGAAAGCCACATACTCCTAAAATTAGTAACCTGATGCTTGCTGTTGTGATAAGTAATAAAAACTCCTCTCCACGCATACAAAGGAGCCTGCGGCTAAAATGGTCCTGTGAGAGGAACATCTTCTATTGCAACATGGTCATCTTTAGGTAGCTGAAAGGGCTGAATATTTGGTATACTGACCTGCCCCTTTATGGTATTGAATTCAAGTGAATAGTCAAACAACTCTGCTACATTTGGCTTCCAATGGGGAGAGAAGCACAAGTTTTGAGTCTAGTGTTTATCATGTTCTTTTCATGAAAGGATCTCAGATGCCTGTTCCATCCCTGTAAGATAAATCATGCTTTCATGAACCATGAACACAGTGATTTGCTCCCTTCCAGTGACCTTTTGAACTAAAACTAAGTTTTCTTCTTTCTGTATGATTGACACTTCCACTAACTGCATCTGATTTTCATTGTGTCTTTACAGTGATGGGTCAGGTACAAAAGCACTGTAAGAACCTGAGTATGAACTGCTATAATTCACTTCTGTGGCCCTAAAAACAAGCTCCCCAGTATGTGGCCTCTTAGGGCCATGCACTTAAGAGTTGGACTCAGAGATCCTTGCGTGTCCCTTTCAACCCAAAATATTCCGTGATATGGCAGTTATGTCCTTTTTCACCACTCCTCTCAGGCAAAAGGCAAGCATTCTCATCTGCCCCTCACTTTTTCAGTGTGCTTCCCTTCCCTAAACATGTATTTGGCTTGAGAAGGATTGCACTTTTAACTTTACCACCAGCAAAAGCAATTGTGGGTTTACAGGCAGACAAAATTTATGGATGTAGAAAGATAGGGGACACACTTCTCATCAGAGTGTCCAGGCCTTAGAAACACACTTACAGTCCATCCCTTGAATCTATTTTCGACCACTTTCAGCAGCAATAGAAAGTAAAACCTTATTTTGCACCTTGCTGTAAATGCTGCTATTTCTACCACTTTTCCAGCTGGGACAAAGCATCTCGTGCCTTTGTTCATGAAAATAGTGCTTGAGCAGAATTTAATTTAAATCTTCCCAAAGAAGATGCCTCACAAATCACAACGAACGTATTCAACATACTTTTTGTAAAAGGCTCAGGTAAACTCACATGAAAAAAATTATGTAGGAACGTCTTTGTGAAAATTGAAGAATCCATAGTCTCAGGCCCTGGCAAAAAATGTACCTGAACATTTTGCATCACAATCACATACACTGTAACTGACCTAGAAATTAAGCTTTCCAGATTGCATTAAGTCAAAGAAGCTGTTGTAAAGGCTATCAGTAGAAAGTAAGGTTTGATTCAAAACACATTACCTTCACTTTTAGGTGATTCTATCCTACAGACTACCCCTCAGGTTTACTCACCAAAAATTTTTTGTTCCTTGCTCAAATTTCAGATCAAGACCTGCAGAGATATGGAATCAGTGCAAAGATTTAATTTTGGCATATAAAACACAGACCTGAAGCTGAGGTAAGGTACTGATGGTATTTTCCCACAGACCTTGTAAGATCTGATCAAATATACCCACATGAGTCAAGATGGTGAAAATATAAAGCATCAAATCGAACAGAAAGCAGAAGAACTTTGTCATTAGAAGCCCAGTCACTCACTCTAATACAGAGGGAAAAATATAAGGCAACATTCAAAGCAAATAAAGGCCCAAGCTCTCTACTGTTAAAGGAAATAAAATTATGTTCCCTCTATCTACTTCTAATGCCCCTCACATATGCTATCCATATCTCATGGCTAAGCACTGAGAAAGACAAAATACATAGATAATTCTTTCTGCTATTAAGCCCCTTCCTCTGAGAATCCTTAGGGTGTTTATGGTTGAATCAGAGTTATTGGATGTACAAATTTCTACTGAAGATAACACAGGCAAAAACAAGTGGAGAGAAAATCAAAAGAGGAAACAAACCTCATTTATGTATG
Source organism: Phainopepla nitens (assembly GCA_013400175.1). Classification (NCBI taxonomy): domain Eukaryota; kingdom Metazoa; phylum Chordata; class Aves; order Passeriformes; family Bombycillidae; genus Phainopepla; species Phainopepla nitens. Next base: position 29,634 of record VXBQ01017621.1, read on the forward strand.
CATTCATTTTAAGAACTTGCTTAAACAGATTATTGTGCATCATTTTTTCACAAACAAGGATTTGAAGAGAACTGAGCATAATGTTTGCCATGCTGTGACACAGAAAATTAAACTCATAAACTTTTTTCCTCTAATTCTGCACAAAGATCTTACTCAGGAGAGATTACTTTGTGACAGAAGCAGCAATTGCCCGTAGCTCAGAGGTGCAGAATTTTAAGCGTGGTAGCTCTAACCATGTAGTCTCAGTCCCAGCCTTGTCAGGACCAACAGAATGGGGTTTCCTAGGTGCATGTGAGCCACTTTAAACAATTGGAAGGATGAGTGATAGATAGAGGGCACTGCTGTCCATTACAGGGGTCAGAAGCCCCGTAGCTGCTGGTCATATTTATCATTTAGGGAGGTTTGCTGCTTATGTGGGGCTTTCATTGGGAATGTTGTGCAGAGGCTACCAAGGTTTATCTGGCTTTCTACCATACAGTGGTGCCTTCGCACGTGTGCACCAAAGACACCACTAGGGGTGACCTGAGAATAACCAAGTGTAACTAGCAGGCTTGAGGGATGCTGCTGAAGAGCACAGACATCCAAGTGGTTTTCTCCATTGTGCCCAAAGAGAACTCGGCAGAAACTGTGCATGAACCACTGGTTGCACAGCTGCCGTTCTTGGCAGACTTCTGATTCGCATGAGCACAGCAGCCATGGTGAGACTCTGAAGAGCATAACCAGGTTCTAAGAAGGGGGAAAGCTGGCAGAGAAAAACAGATATTGTTGAGGTAGACAAGTAGATACCTGCTGTATACCAGAATAGAGAGGATCAAAACAGGGAGGATCAGGTTAAGGTATACTTCAACACGCTGTACGTACAGAGGTCTGTGGAGCCAGATGGGTTTGACCCAAGTGTGCTGAGGCAGGTGAAGGCCAGTGGCATTGCAAGGCCACTTTCAAGTAAGTGTTCTTTGAAAGGGGGAGGCAAGTGGGAAAAGTTGCAAATGGCTGACTCTAAGCCCCACCTTATAACGGTGTAAGGAAGAAGATGAATGAATTACAGCCTCATTCAATCGTTTGGAAGATGTTGGAAAAAATCCTCCTGGAGAGCAGTTCCAAAGGCATGGAAAATCAGAAGGTGCTCAGGAGTAGTCAGCCTGGATTTCTGAGCAGAAAACCAAAAACTGTTTACAAAAGAAATCCAAAGCTGTTGAACCTTTCCCTCAGTGACATGCAGGACGGGACAGTGCAGACTCAAGCAATTTTAGAGAGCATATAAAGTGGAAGGAGTGAAAGCTGCAGGAGAGAGTTGTGCTGCACTTTGGGGGAACCTCAACAGGAGAAATGTAGAGCTGGGAAGGGAGGAATGTGATAAAGCACAGCAAGGGCACCATCCTGCAGTTGAGGAGGAGCAGCTCCATGCATTGGCACATGCTGGGGAATTGCAAAGCTGGCAAGCAGCTCTCTAGAGAAGTTCTGTGAGGTCCTGCTGGACAGTAAGCTGAGTTTGAGCCGGCAACACTGGCTTCCTGCAAAAATGACCAACACTATCCTCAGCTGTATTCAGAAGTGCATTAAGAGCAGCTCAGGAGAATTTGTCCTTTCTCTATCCTCAGTGCTGGTAAGGCCACATGAGGAGTGCCAAGTCCAGTCCTGGACTCCCCAGCACAAGAGAAGTTGTAGACAACCTGCCATGGCTCCAGCACAAGCTCAGAGATCCTGCTCTGAAATGGTGCTGCAGCATGTCCAAGAGGCAATTCCTGATACTGCAACTTCACTTCAGTGTCCCTGCAGCTCACAGCCACCCTGTACTAGGGATGGATGCTACCCAGCCCAAGACAACAAGGGCAATCTGCTGACTCCCACTGCAGGGCACATAAGAGGGCATCATCTCCATGTTCTCCTCTGCCTGCAAGTCTTTGAGCACACCAAGAGTACAGCCTTCCAAGATGAGAAATAAAATGAGAATGGCAACTACTGTCTAGGTTTTACTCTGCAGTTGGCAGCTGGCCTGGGTAGTGAGTGAAGATGTCTTGTGGCTCTAAATTCAGCAGGCAAGCTAACACTGCAGGGCTGTGTTTTACTCTCTCTTTGAGGTTAAGCAGCCATAATACCAGAGTTGCAAAGGCTCTGCAGCCTCTTCCTCCACCTCCCACACTAATCTGCCTGCTGCTGCCTTTTTCTAGGCTTTGCTCAGAGCAGTGAGACTGCATCGACCCCTGAGGAGGCACACAGTACCTGCCCAGACACTCTCACCAGCACAAGGTTCTTTACAAGACCAGCAGGCCAGGAAGTCGCAGTGTCCCGATGACATGGCAGGTGCACAAAGTTCCCAGCACATTCCTCCAGCAATTTCCACTAGTTTTTCTCCTTACACTGGCCTAAAATGTGCTATAAAAAAACATTTAAAATTACATCTCAAATGTAGCCATGAACATTTCCATGCCCAAAGCTCAACAAACCACTACAGTGAAAGACAGCTCCAAGGACACAAGCACAGGCAATGGCTCTTCAGATTTTCACCATGGCTACCATGCCCATAGGAATCAGAGAAAACAAAGCAAAACAAAAACAACGAAATGATCTTTAAATAGAGTTACAGACTTGAGCTGCTATACTGTACTTGTATTGTCCATGATGCTTCAGTCTGCTAAATCAAAATCCCATCTTCAAATTAAGTAAATCTTGTAACAACACATTAATCCCTCCTCATGTGGAAAATCTAAAAGAGCCTGGTCAGAGTGTACTGCACAAGAGAACAGACAGGACTGCAAGACAGCAGCAAACACCTCACCACACAGAATGCATCTGCAGCAGGACTGAGTTTACTCAAGGCAGCACACACAGCAATTCAGAACAGTGTGAAACAGCCACCCCTTTGTGGTATCAAGGGCAACTGGGAAAGATGTAAAAAGACAGGGCCATCTGCATAACACTGTGTACAACCCAGCTACTAATGTAAGGCCACAGCTTGATGCAAGCAAAAGAGACAGTAGGGTGACACTCCTTTCTGACCTTGATTCAGCTTAAGTTTCAGCCACTTCAATACAACAACAATCTTGCATGTATCAAAAAGTAAAACTCTAAATATATTTATAAATATATTTATTATGCAGTTAAATTTGCTTTTCATTGCACAGATTTGGTTTTTATCCCCATGTTCAACAGTTTTTTACAAAGCTTTTAGGAGTTTTAGAAACTCTTAGAATCATCACTCAAGACTATTTAGGCACAGATCATGAACGCGTAACTCCATTTCCTCAAGGTTTTTTCCATGTGAAAGATTAGTGGTTGCAGTTAAGCTCCAAATTTAAATACATTTCACAGTCCACACTGTTATAGGCATACTGTCCAAAAAAAGAAGTTTTGATTAAATAGTCTCACCAAAGCCTAAATGAAAGCACCTTCTTTCCCATAAATGCTGAAATCAACACAACCCTAGGATAAGAACCATAGTGGCCAACCATTCTCTATGCTAGTCAGTCATAGAATAACAAAGAAACAGTCCTCAAGAGGATGTAAAAATCCCCTGGAAAAATTACTTTACTTTGGAAATAATTTAAATAATTTATTTTGTGTGAAAAAAATAAGCAAAAAAAATGCAGCCAATAAAACACATCTGGTGATAAGGATGTGTCCTAGACATGTCCCCTGGACCCAGTTAATTCCATGATTTCTATGTGCCACAATAGAGGTGCACAGTTACAGGTTAAACAGTGTTTGCTTGCTCTGCCTGGGTTTAAGACATCTCCATAAGGTCCAGCATTGAGCCAGAGAGCTGGTGCTGAAGGGCACAGATGAGTGTGGCCACAGGGCTGAGGAAGGCTGAGCAGTGTGGGAGAATGCAGGGGGCTGGACAACACAGCTGGCAAGAGGGAACTTGCAGCTGTAGATGGCTGCAGGAATGGGACAAGATACTGGCACCTGGGAACTAGGAAGCAGCAGATGCAGGCATCAAGGAGAAGTGATACTCCACCAACCCTAGAGGGCTGTTTATGACTGGCCACAGCCCTGTGATCTTACTGTAGTTGACACAACGCTTCTAGCACCATTGCTGAAATGCCTGCAGTGGGCTGGGGGTCCAACTCATCCTTTTAAATCCTCTTGGCAAATTCCCCTGCTGTCAACACTGTGCAGCTTTAAATGCTGTCCTCATATCTCTGATGATCCCCAGTTGACTGCAGCTGGTCTTTGGCAGAAGGAGGGAAAGAAGGCCACTGACTCACAGGACACAGACTCCCAAGCTTCTCTTGTGAGAACCAGCCCACACCATCACCACCTCAATCAGGACCTCCAACACCAACTCTCCTTTTCCTATCACAAAAGTGCCAGCCCTTGGCACCTCCAGAGCAGCCTCTCACTCAGAGCAGGACTATCCCCAGCACCAGGTCAGGGTAGCCACGGCTTTCCCGAACTACCCAGGGGCAGGGCCAAGCTGTGAGGTGAGAGGAGTGCTAAGGATCACTTCGGAGCTAGACGTGCCTCTGAAGCTCAGCAGAGTGGACTCCCTAGGCAAGGCGACAGCAACCACAGGAGCCACATTGCTGTGCCCTAGGGTGAGAAAAGAAGCTGGCAGCTGCCTTCAGTCTCCCACTCTCCTGTCACATGGTGGGGCAGCAAAACAGGTCATTCCTAGAGCTTAACACATAGCTTCTCCAGGACCAGAAGAGCAAGATTTTCCAAAGTCTCTCACTAGCATTAACACACAAGCTTCTGACATTGGTGAGCAGGCAAGCAAGGGGAGCCTGAAGAAGCGCAGCAAATCCATCAAAAACTGTCTGGTGATGATTAGGGAAATGTGACCACCACAAGCCAGGGAAGTCCATGCTGCCTGAAATATCAATTTATCCCCAGTAAAAAAACCTAGGAGGAGTTATCTGCAGGAACTGGAGTGTCCCCCTCTGTCCAGGGGTAGTAAGAGCTGCAGGCCAGCAGCCTCCGTAATTAGTTGCCTGTGTCCGTGCAGAGGTTTTTGAGCTCCAGCTCCAGTTGTTTAATTTGGACGTCTTTCTGGACTATCAACTCACGTAGTCGACGGATTTCTTCCTTTTGCCGGTAACACATCTGTAAAAGCTGTAAGAAAACACACATTGTATTTACTTTACACTAAGAAAACATAGGCTTAACCTGACAATGCCACCAGATCTGTCCCATCACTTCTGAGAGAAACATCTAAGGAGGACTCTTAAACCAACAGACAACATCAGCAGTGCTCCTATTGTCCACTAGATTGGGCTGTGACTGCATGCGTTTCACAGAAAGTATTTGGAGTCTAAATTCTGGATGGCACATCTCCTTCTCTGACCTTGGGCAAGGTCTTTTTCTTCTTCCAGCTGGGACTAGCATAGTCTTTCACTATGCATGCAGTAGAGCACCCAGGGCTACTTCTGTAACCTTGGGGTGCCAGCTTAGAAACATGTGGAAAAATATCCTTTTTCACACCACAAGGAAATTCAGATGTGGAAATTCCTGCCCCATCAAGGTGCACATGCTAAATTCTTGCAGAGATGAAAGGGGACCTCAGTACAGCTATGGGAAGAAAATTATTTCAGGGTTCCTAAAAGCAAACACACTGCATGTAGCTGAAAACATCCCTGAGCTGCCAACAGTGGGAGGCTGACAAATCACCACAGAGAGGTACCACTATGCCAGATTTGATTATTATACAAAGAGGTAGTTTTCCATGACTAAAGCCAGCTCATGGAGCTGCCAGGATCTTTTCTAGAGCCTTTGCCAGGTGCATGCAGCCAGCAGCCAACCTCAATAGCACTGCACTAACAAGTTCCTCAGCAGTGAGCTGCAGAGGCAGGCTCTTTCTCATGTCACAGTACAGTCAGGCAGCTAAGACTACATGGATGCACCAGGGGTACACTCACTCCTTTCACAGAAATCTCTACTGCTTCAGCATGCCTGCTGGCTGCAGTTCTCATCAAAGGGTTATCCTGCATAAAATCCCTTCTTTTCTCTGGAACCTGGAAGGCACAAGGACCTTCTTGTCCCCAGCCAGCCAACAGTCAGGTCTGTGCCACAAGAATGCCTAGGAAGTGAGAATGCTGACTGCCCTCTCCTTTCCAGACCCCCTCAGCTGGGCTGCTATGGGCTGTATTTCTGCTTCCCACATGGCAGTCAGGGCAGGCAGAGCTTTTGCCACCACAAAGAACAAAGAGCTTGCACTGACACAGGCCTGCAAAATAAACCCTTCCTGAATTGCCACCACTTGAATGGCATCCTTTTGTCATTTGGCTTTGGGCTTCCTCGACCTCCCCAACATTTCACCCCAGATATTCATACCTCATTTTCAGTTTTTGGTGGTGGACACTCAAATATGTCAAAGCCATTGGAGATGAACTTTTCATCAGTTTTTGGCAGTTTCCCCTCCATTTTCAGCCGTTTTCTAACACCTTCGATCTCTCTTGGCTTCTGCTTGTCCTCTAGTGATAGCCTTCCTCCCCCTCCACACTCCTGACTCAGAGCTTTCGGGAGTGGCTCTGGCTCAAGAAACTGGGGTAGAGAGTCCACCACTTCAGAGCCTGGTCTTAAGGACACCAAGAGAGGCCCTAGGGAGAGAGGAGACAAGTGAGCACACACAAACCACACCCAGAAATCAGATGTAAGCAATTCAGGCAAACAACCAGCTGTAAGCAATTGGTGCAGAGATAAACATGGAGGCAGCTGACTAGAGCAGCTTCCAGAATTTACAGCCACCAAGTTATTTTAGCTTCCAGCTAAAATATTTACTATGTCTTTCCTTTTCCTTCTTTGTTCTTTCTCTGGCAGGTAATAGGCCAGAGAGCTGGCAGCAGCTTACCCAAGCCCTGGGGAGCTGAAGGGCTGGGGAGCTCTCCATGTGCTGACCTTTGTTAATCCCGTTCAGCCATTCTTGTGCTGTCAGTGCTGGTTGGGCTGCTGCAGTCAAGGGGTAGATATCTTCCTGGTATGATTCCGACTGGAAGCAAACAGAAGTCCAGAGTAACTATTTCAGTGAGATTTTGCCTTAAAGAGGTCATATAAATACTGGATTGTGGAGGAGAAATTAACTTATTCTCCTTCAGCACAGGGAGTGTCATGAGCACCCACCAGCACAGACATTAGGTCTTTTCACCTGCTCTGGACCTCTCTGCTCCTCACCTCAACTCAGAAGAAATGCATCTGAAGGCCTAATTTAACTCATGCCAGTAAGGTCTTCAGACTGGGGGAGGTTGACATAGGCTAACTCAATTCCCATGAAATCATGTCTCTGAGGATGAATACAAAGTGGATACAAAGGATGGACAAGCCACAAAGCATCAGCTGATCATCAACTGACAGAAACTGGCCAAGGAGATAAAGCTGGAGGAGCATGCCTGGTTGGGAGTTGCAATGAGCGCTAAATCTCCTGTGTCTCTGAGTTCAAGGAACTCATACCTTCTTTTCATATTCTACTCTCTGGAAGCAGAGAGCAGAGAGCACTGACATTTCCCACGTACCTATGCTCACACAGTCACATGGGAGCTACCTTAGATAGCTACAGATTCAAGGCCTGTTTCTTTCTCTAATGACAGCAGCTCTGAGACTTACTACTACATCCCCTTCAGTGCAATAGATAGTGCCTTACATGCTGCAGAACAACTGTCTGTAACACAACTCTACCCAAGGGGTAGAGACCCGTGAATTCATAGCTTCTGTTTTACCAGGGTGATTCTTCTTCCTTCCACAAGGAGATTTTTATGCCACCCAACATCAGCTCCAACTCCTCTCCCCCTTTTAGTATTATGTCAAGCTGATTCTAATGGAGAAGTTTACAGACAGCTAGCAGACCTAGCAGCATGTCCTGGGAAGTCAGACATTAAACAGAGACCTAACTCCTGAGTAACTCTTGAGTTACCCAGATAGGGTTTGTTGGCCAGAAACTGGCCAGCTATGTCCCTCATGCCAGGAGAGAGAAAATCTCTTGTTATACCTACTCTCCTGCCCCCAAGAGTCACAGAGAGGAGTGAGTGCCCTCATTTTTTCAACTGATATTTGCCTCAGATAAATTACCTCAGGCTGACTTACCCGTCGAGGCACAATCATGGAGATGGGCTCAATCAGGCTTTTAGTTGGAATCAGTTTGTAGAAACGGAAAATTTCACAAGCTGCCACATCAAGACCTCTCTTTGGCATCATTCCTGGGGGAAAAGAATGAAATAAATGGAGTACAAATCTCCAAAGGAAAGTTAATATCATCAGCCATGTGAAAAGGGTCATCAGACAATGAAAGGAGTCATAGCATCAGCACCATATCAGCACAGTTTGAGGTCTGCATCCAAAACTGGCTCAATGGCATAAATGAAAAAATTAAATAATTTTTTTTCTGGCAGATCATGTTGTTACACACAAGGTGTGTGGTTTTCATGCTAAGCCTCCTGTTCCTTATTCATTCTAATAGGCTCCAAATAGAGTGACCAGAACAGAACTGGCAGGTGATGCTACCGGATTTGAGTATCAGGATCATTGGAAGGCATTTCAGGACACCTAAACAACACAAGAATGGCTGAAATACCTTCCAGGCAAGTATCCTCCCCCAATACAGAGGGGAGGATACTTGTTTCTGTCCCAGAACAGAAATGAATGAGAATGAGAATGAGAATGAGAATGAGAATGAGAATGAGAATGAGAATGAGAATGAGAATGAGAATGAGAATGAGAATGAGAATGGTGTTAGCATATATTCTATCCATTTGTGTTTTAGGGACTGGCTAAGCCACAGTCCTAACTAGGAGTCCTAACACAGACCCTGACTAAGGTTTCTAAGTACCTGATAACCTCGGTGGGTTTCTCTCCCATTAGCTTGTAGAGTCCAAAGCTATATCCACATCAATTCCCTTAACAAAAGAGACTCCCTATGCTTGTAGACCTTGCTTCATGACACCTAAGCTTAGTTTTCTACTAATACCCAGTGACTTCATTAAGAAGTAGATTCTATGTGAAAGGCCTGTTGCTCCTTACATTATGCATTCATCTAAAAGTGAATCTAAACTCCACTTCTCCACACAGTATTTTGTTTTGGTAATATGGAAAAGGAAGTTTTGTACAATAACCTTAGCAGTATGCTTGATCAGCTGAATAAAGCAGGTTAGGGAAGTAGACATGATTCACTTAGGCCTTTTAAAAACACTTGTACACTTCCTTTCCATTAAATGATTTTTAAAGAGACTAAGACAATGCAAAATAAGGATGTTGTACTGCAAGGATTATACAAACTGAATAATGAGGAGATCCTTACAATTAAGTTTTAAATAATATATTCCTTTTATTTTTTTTGAAGGCAACCTGTAAGCACAAAATTCTTGTTGCCAAATATCTGTACCAATGTCCTCTAAGAGTAGGAGTGTCCATAGGTAGTGTGGAGGGGTGTTAATGATCCTAGAAACATGTAGAGGAATATGACTTACAGAGTAGACTGGAGAAGGTTCAAGAAAGGGTTAACAATAAGGTCAGAGAGCTGAAAGCTAAATTCTGTGACTTGAATTCGTTGAACAGTAGGTAGTACACGGACAAGTTAATAAGCAAGGGTCTCCAAGGGAGGAGAGGTGACCTAATCACAGTAGATCTATTTCTAAATAAAAAATGTCAGAAATATATAAAACGGACAAGCAATAAAGACTGAAGGCATTAAGCTGTGAAGCATCTCTTACCAGAGAAATCACAGAGTGAGAATGATGGAAATAGAGTTCAAAGACAAAAATCTTGAAGCAGATTGACAAATGGCAAGGAGCATTCTTCACCTTTAAATCCAGACTATCCTCCTTACCACCTTGACCAGGTATGTGAGACAAGATGCAGCAGTGACTGGTAAAACTGCCCAGACCATGCTCTGCTGGTCAGAAGGGCCCTTTCCAAGCTCTGACTCCGTAATGCCACCTGTCATATTTGAGTGAGCTGGGCCAAGCTGACTGTAAGCACCTGGAAACCTGTGTGGAGGAACCTGACCCATTCTCTTTTCCAAATGGTATTTTGGATCGTCCTAGACTCTGGCAGCCTCTAAAATAAAGAAGCCACAATCCTCTTGTAACATTAGACATTCTGCCACTCACCAATTCCTTTCTGTGGTAAGTGAGAACGATATTCCATTAGGTAGTTCAGGTATGGTTTCTCAGGGCTTATCTCATAGTACCGTATGTTTCCATCACCCTAAAGGGCAAAGAAAATCAACATCAGCCAGACTCCGCTGTTCAGCATGACAGTCTGAGGAGAATTCCTGGCCTCAAGAAGCCACATAGGATCAACAATGAACAACCTTCAAATTCCTATGCAGGAAGGTTAGGACCCAGCTGTGTACCTCTCCCCAATAAACATGGTACATCTATAAATGTGGTAAATGTGGCCTGATGAAGAAGCACCCTCTGGCCCCACCCCATCTGCTCATATCCTTAGGTTAACATGCCTTCAGGAGCATCTTTGACCTTAGTCTGTCACAACACAGGCTGACAGCAGAATCAAACAGGCCTGCACTTGCTAATGCGGAAAGCACTTACCTTTCCCACCACGTAAAGCATGTGTGTGTCAGAGTCATAGACGGGAAACAGCAGTCCCGATCCTCCATCCAGGTCCTCTTCCAGTAAAGGCACTGAAAGGTCATTCTGGGCAGGACACAGGAAAAAGAGTCAGCTCCAATCACCTGTCAATCACCTCAAGTCCACCTGGCAATGGCATGTGAGCACAGCTCTGTAATGACCCACAGCCCTGAGCAGGGGGCCATGCACAGACTGCTGCAAAGCTCTGTGGGTGGGAAATGGGTGCTCTGTCCCAGGCCTTGACTGAGGGTAGGACATCAGTTCCTACCACTCTAACACCTCAGGCATCTGATGGTATTTCAGGGTAGATAAGGTAAGAAACATTGCCTGCCACTACATGGGCCAGACCCCAGGAGATGAAGAGGCCTTCAGGGTACACCTGCATCGCTGGTGTGAAATTCACAAAGAATTTTACTCATGTTCTTCCAAAACCTCTAGTCAAGACAATACTTTCACAATAGTGCACCACCCACAAGAGCAGTCCGCATCAGCCATGCAGTCTCAGCACTGCACAGTGGGGAGGTGCCTGTTGCAAGGGCAGAACCTCCCACTGGCCTTTTGCAGGTAAGCCGTGTAGGAGGGCAGCACACCACTCCGTATGCAAAGCTGGCATGTCTTGTACAAAGCTATCCCTGCACTGCTGAAGGGAGTGATTTTGGGAGGACCGACAGGGCAGACTCTGGTGTCTTATGGCTGCTCATGTGCTAATTCTCACATAAATATGTATTTAGCATAGGCACTTTTTCTCCTGCAGAACTGACCAGCTGCAAGCTGCAGTAAGCCAGAGCTTCTGTTTAGATGCAAAAATGGGTAGGACCTGAGAAAGAAGCCTGCTGGGCAGGCACTGTGCCAATCCCTGTTTCTTTAAAAGGAGGTTGTACACACCTTGCCTCACAGATCTTCCCACTGTGTTCTTAAACCAAGCATGTAAAACTCTGACACCACACCCATGAAGTGTCACAGCACTGCTTAGCATTGTGGAAAGCCTTCAGACAGCAGCACAGTGCTTTGCCTTTCACATGTGCAAAGAAGCCATGTCCAAACATAGCCAAAACACAGCAAATCATAGGCCTGGTCTACCATCTTTGTCTGCTAACAAAGCGTGACAGCACTACAAAGAGACAAAAGATTGTGCTGTGTGGTGGTTGATGCAGAGGGACATATTTAGATGCTGACAAAGTAAAAACATCTCACTGCATATGAAAGGGTAGATGAGAGCAGGGTTTCATAAGGCTAGCAGCCATCCTGACAGGAGATCATGTCTTGGAAATGACCAATTAAGCACTACCTTAGTACTCTACCGTCAGGAATCATCAGAAATCAAAAAACACCCGACACACATTTCTTCATTGAGGGCTTCATCTGAGTAGGCTGTGTCTAGAGCTCATTTCTCTTTCCAGCACCAGGATCAGTTTGCCAGTAAGACCAGTAAGAGCCACATTAAGTCAGAGCTATAGTAACCACACAGAGGTCCTTTGAACAATGTCTTCTTGTAGTGGGCTGTTGTGGTTTAACCTCAGTCAGCAACTAAGTACCACGAAGCCATTTGCTCACTTCCCCTTGGAGGGATGGGGAAGAGAATCAGAAAAAGGCAAACCCATGGTTGAGATAAGAATAGCTCAGTAATTGAAAAAAAAAGCAAAATACAGAATGATAACAATTGTAATGACAAGAAAAGAGAGCGAGAGGAATAAGACTCAAGAAAAATAAGTGATGGACAACACAACCACTCACCACTCGCTGACCAATGCCCAACCAGTCCCTGAGTAGCAATCCATGGCTCCTGGCCAACTCCCCCCAGTTGAGCATGACGTTCTATGGTATAGAATATCCCTTTGGCCAGTTCAGATCCTTTGGCTGTCCTGGATATCCTTCCCTCCCGGTTTCTCGTGCACCTGCACACTGGCAGAGCATGAGACACTGAAAAGTCTCTGACTTAGGGTAAGCACTACTTAGCAACACCCCAAATGTCAGTGTGCTTTCAATATTAAATCCAAAACACAATATTGTGCCAGCTACTAAGAAGAAAATTAATTCTATCCCAGCCAAAACCAGGACATGGGCACAGCATTTGCTTTGTTCTGTTAGGCTTCTGTGTTGAAAACTTCTCTAGAAACTCAGTTATGTCTCATAGCAGTAAGACCTATCACCCTTCAGGAATCTGACAGATCACTTCTGAATTACTGTTATAAATCAGTTCATGTGTATGTGGCAGGTGGAAAGCTAAAGTGACAGCAAAAGAGAGAAAACTGAAGCTGATATGTTTAGGATTTTTGGTCCAACTCACTTGATCCCATAATGCAATTTGCCTATTATTCCAACAAGATGTTCCAGTAGAAAACAGCTTTTTCATGTTTCCAAGGAATAAGACTTTATTGACTTTGTGAGACTTGTAGCTTCCTTCCTGTAAAAGAGATAGGACATAGCATGAGTAAGATATCTATTGCATAGCTACATTTCCTGTTACATGACAACTCTCATTCACTCACATCCAAAAGATCTGCTCAGCCCAGCTGAACTTTGGTGAGCCAGATTTCACAGGCATCTGAAAAAATTGGCCTAAACTCTTCAAAATCATTCCCAAAAGTACAACCAGAGATCATAGAATATTTTGAGTTGAAAGAGACACACAAAGATCATCAAGTCCAACTCTTAAGTGAATGGCCCATACAGAGATCAAATCCACAAACCTGGTGTTGTTATCAGCACCCTGCACTGATCAGCTGAGCCAATCTCACCTCCCTATTGATTCACGTATTTGCAAGACAGCAGTCTCTAGCAGGCAGGACTTTCTGTGTACACAAACCTGTGCAAATAGCTACAAAATGCAGCCAGCTTCACCTAGCCAACAAAATCCAGGCAACAAGAACAACCTTGATCATTGGGACAAATGTACACTTGCATCCATCTGTCCACCTGATCTCTACATTCCCTCCCATGATGTCCCTCAGAGGGCTGCAAGAGGTACCTATGAAAACAATATGATCCAAGTAAGGGTTTCAAGGAGCAAGAAACATGGTATCAAGAGACAAAACTCCTCTTTTCAACAGTGACAGCAAGCATTCCGTGGAAAGTAGAAGGGAACAGCACCATTTAGTGTCTTGGGTAATGCAGGGCACAGATGCATCGTTTTTTATGGCNATAAACCTCTGAACCCAACCTACCTGGAGGACTTTTCCAGCACGAGGGTCTATCACACGTATCTTTCTGTCCCTGCAAGCAGTGGCAAGGAGACTGCCATTTGTGTTGAATGACATAGAGAGGACCACATCTTTGTGAGCATCCAGAATCTTCACTGGCATTGAAACAACAGCATCCTCGACGTCAAGGTTCCAGATCATTATCTGGAGCAAAAATAATAAAAAAAATCAGCCCTTTTCTGCCTCATACACCGGGGACTTTGACACTTGTACTCTATTCACTTCTTCGTCTTTTCTCTACATGTATAGGTTTTACTGTCATTAAGTGACTGTTCTCCAGCACTGAAAATAATTCCTGACGCTAACAGCAATGTATCAGTGACAGCTAAAAATGTCCAATATTTTCATTTCCTTTGCAACCATATTTTATACACAAAAATAGACAACATCAGTGCAGATATGTGCACTAGCACAAAGAAAAGTGAATGGCATTGCATGCTGCATACAATTCAGTAAATGAGAAATGCAGAGTAGACTGAGGATCATCAGAAGGCTTTGGAACTTAAAGCAATATGCTTTTGCCTTTGGGTCACTATGGAATTTCCTGCTGAAGAAAGCTTCCAAACTCTTTAGTACCATCTTACCACTTGAAATTAAAACAAAATTCAAAACACCTAGCCAAACAAGGTGTCCTAGGAACACAGACCCACCTTGTAGTCATAGCCAGAGCTGAAGATGATGTTATCAGCCGTGGGATGCCATTCAATCAGACCAACTCTTCGAGAATGCCCAAGAAGTTCTTTCTTTGGAGTGGTAATGTTTCTTTTTAGCAACTGATTGGGGATGTCCCAGATTTTAACCTGAATGGCACAGAATGGGTCTCGGTGAGATTCCTGAGAAGGAGCTAATTTGGAATTTACCAACAACTATTAACTGCCTTGGAATTACTATTCCCTTTCTAGTGAATAGGAATGCACCTGGCTTTTTCGAATGCCTGTCCTTGTCATTTGTATCTTTAGCTTTCTGTGGACCTGAAGACTCCTCTTTAGGACTAAAACCAGGGTTTCTTTAAATTCAGCAATCCAGCCCTTAGACCTGTCAGCACAATTATGAAAAGTTATTCCCAAGGGGAAGAAGTAAACCACTGATCTTGCAGCAAATCTGAGTCCCAAAAATATTATAACTCCATAATTCTATGATATTATAGCAGTGATTGATCCAATCTGAATCCTCTCCTGCTCTACTGGCCGTCTTCATCCCAGTCCTGAGGTACATTCATTGTCACCTGGCAGAAGATCTGAGAACTCCTCTGGTCAGGCAACAGCTATAGTAATGTGTCTCACAGAAAGCTGCACCGGTACTGAACACTTTGCAAATGACACAGCCACCTGTCAAAGTTCACAGAACACCATGCAGGTGGCATCAAAGCAGACACCTGAGCAGAGACGCTGGGCAGCACCACACTGAAGCTATTCAGCACTGGCAGTGTGCTGTCTTCTAACAGGCCCACCTACAGCTCTGGGTCCTTCTAGAAGGGTGCTGCATGAAGACAAAAATGCTCTGTACTCCCGTGGTGGAGGAAAACAACAGAGGAAACCAGCAAGAAGGGCTGAACCTATGTGGGTATAAAAGGAGTCTTTCTTACACTAACCCTAGAAACACAAGTATTTAGGATGCTAACAGACAATTAATCCTTTGGCTCAATGAAAATTACTATGCTTGTGCCAAAATATTTCTAGTTCTTAGCCTGAAGCAAAAGCAAAATGCTCTTTGGAACATAGTTTGTAGAAATCAGCCACAGCTGCCCAAGTCTCTGGCTGTTTGGTTGATGAGGATCACTCCTTTCTAAGACAAATAAGAAGTGGACCCAAACTCTGGGACCTCCTGGAAAACATCATAAGCACTCTTCTCAGCAGTGTTTATCCCAATAAGGAATCAAGCTCACCAGAAACATAATGGCTGTAGAGTCCAGCAGTACCCACATGAACTTCTACAGCAGCTAGAGAAAACATCACACTTTAAAATCAGACTAACTGTTTCTTTACAGTTTCAACAGCTGTCACTAAAGGAATGGGGCTGAGAGACTAGAAAAGGGAAATATATGTTGTGTTCATGCTGACAAGAACCATCCTCTCCTCATGCTGTGAAACGGTTGGTGATAAAAGCCGAGAAAAGCGCCTGTCTGGAATCTCAGGCTGCATTAAATGGCAGAAATTGCCAGTGCTTTAGTGTGCAGAATAAGCAGGTCTTGGACTCACACCTGCAGGGCAAGCATGAACAATCCAAGCATGAACAAGCTGTTTACCCTGCTTAAAGAAAGCCTGATAAAATGCAGGAAAAGGCAAAGAGTTGCACCTCTATCCAGAGGGAAGCAGATCTTCAACAAGTTGAACTCTTCATGCCTGATGATTTGCCAAGAAGAACAGAAGGGGTAAAAGGATAAGCTCAAACTCTCAGCCCCTAGCCATCTCCATTGGCCTCAGTCCTAAACCTGTCTGAAACAGCAGTGAGAACTGGAACTCAGCGTTCAAAGAGAACATATAATCCTTCCCATGCCCAAAAGTACCGTTCTACATAACTCCAGCCATGCGCCACAAAAGATAGCTGTAGTGCTGCCAGATGGAAAATTTTCTGCACCTGGTGGGCTAATACAATACCTATTCTTCAAAAACCACTGGCATGTGGAACTGCACAATGTCCATTCCGTAAGAAGAACCGGTAAGCAACCAGCTCAATTGTGACAACTTTTACCGCTGCATCAGGCGGTCATGACTTTGGGAGTCACCAACCACCAGGGACAACCAAAGAGATCCCCAGGACAGAAGAACACATGTGTCTAAGGGATAGAAAATATGTTATGATTTGAGGGAAATTATTATTACGTGTGTGTTTTTTCAAGGAAAAATCAGTGACTATGTACGTAAAATATATATCTAAACAGGAGTTTCTTTTGTAGTCAGCATGCACGACATTTCAGAAGAGATATCTCCTCATGCACCCAGCTGAATAAAAATGTCTGCTTCTTAGTGCCACATTAGTGTTAAGAACTTTTTATTTTTACCAATTTTTGGTAACAGTGGTACCCCCAAGGCAAGCTCCAGAAAAGCTGGTTAATGGTCAAGAAACCTCTGAGAAATGTGGGAGAAGTGAAATGTCCGTTGTGTGCTCAGAAGCTTGTAGCCTTCCTCAGAGGGAGGCCCAGCCCAGTTAGCAATTAGATGCATCCTTGCACACAAGTCTTACTTGCACAGCGGCTTACTAATGCTCAGAAATGGAAGAGAGCACCAGGCTTTAAACAACAGACTGGAAGGAAGGCTTTTCCTCTCATGTCCAGCCCAGTGGAAGTGGTGGACACCTCTGTGACCCCCAGAAAACCATTCTCAATCTTCTCTTAAAACAGAAGAAGTATTACTGTGAAGATGTCTCAACAGTATGTCCAATCTGAGCTCTCCAGAACAGGCCAGGTTAAGTAAGATGCTGACCCCACAGAATGAGTCCAAAAGCAGACAAGAGCTGAGAAGGAGACAGTAGCACAGTGGATCTCAGAAGAGCTGGAAAGAAAACAATTTTTTCAGTCTCTGGCAACTGTATAGCATGAGGGTACAGAGAAGATGGAGCCAAACTCTTTGAAGGTACACAAGGACAGCATCAAATGCAATGGATGTATATGGCAATATGGCAATGCCTGAAGATCAAAGCCATCCCATTTTCCCAGAAGGTACTTAACACCTGGAAGAAGGAGCTAGTGAGGCCATAGGATGTGTAACCTTAGAGATCATCCCAGCTCACCTGGACAAGGCTTGGAGCAACCCAATTCTTTGAGTAGGGCTTGGATGAAGTGACCTCCAAGGTCTAGCTACAAGGTATCAGGAAAGATGAAACACAGTCTACTGTCCTTGCTACTTAGCAGGCAGAGAGGAGAAGTCTCTACATCATGTCACAGTGCAGAGAACCCCTAAGATACCATTTCCTGGTGATAGGATGAGGATGGGAGAGTAGTAAAAAAGAGTACAGTTGCAGACAGACTTTTTGGAACAACTTTTGGTACTGAGACCAGTAACATGCTCTGTGTTTCCATACTTTAGTCTGAAGAATGATCCAGTGTGAAGTTTCTGGAGAAAACTGGAACGGAAAACTGGGGATAGTGCATCCAGTTTTGCACCCCCCAGTGCAAGAAAGATGCTGATAAACTCGTGAGTCCAGGGGAGACCACCATGATGCTGCCACACTTCACCCTGTGAGTAGAAGTCTGCCACACTTCACCCTGTAAGTAGAAGCTGGGGGAGATGGGCTTGCTCAGCCTGGAGAAGAGACAGCTTCCAGGTAAATTGATAAAAGCCTTCAGTACTTAAAAGACTACTGAGAAAATAGAACCAGGCTCTGTCTTGAAATGCAGGGTAGGAGGACAGGATACAGCAGTCATTAACTACACTGCAATGAAAACAATTCTACATGGGAGGAGTGAAGAACAGGAACAGGTTGCCTAGAGAGGTGATGAAAGAAACCACCCAACCTCCCCTTCAATACAAATGCTTCTGTGATTCTGTAGCTGAAGTGGGAAGTTTTGAAGATTGTGTTCATTTCTCATATGAGGCTCAAAAGAGTGACAAAGACAGTGCCCTCTGCCACAAGTAAGCCATGCCATGCCATGCCATGCCATGCCATGCCATGCCATGCCATGCCATGCCATGCCATGCCATGCCATGCCATGCCATGCCATACTTCCTGAGACAGCATGAAAACCTGGCATACAGGCTGGAAGATAAAATAAAATCTTCACCATCAGTTCAGAAACTGAAAGAAGCCTTCAAAAACAAAGCAAAACAAACCAACAGAAAAAAAAAAAAAGCCAAACAAGCAAAGACAAGTCACTAAACAGAAAAGACAATCCAAAAACCTTATAATCAAGAGTGACTTTTTGGCAGAACTAAAATGGCGACCATGTGAACCAAGCCAGGACTGGAGAAAATGACAGGAGAAACCTCCCTGATGCTGTATGGCAGAGAGAGAATAAACCCAGTGGGATCTCATAGGGGATCTCTGGAAAAATGCATGGTAGGTAGTCAGATGTTCTCACTAACATCACACTTTTTACAAGACCTTTTGAAAGTGACCTTCCAGTAGGCAGCTGTGAGCTAAATTGTCCCTTACACACATGACTTGAATCAATTACTATAGTGTCTGCACCTTAACCATACTAATTTCAGCCAAAGCACACACTGCAGAACTGTATGATGCGTCCTCCTCCCCACAACTGATCCAATATGATTTTACAGAGCAACTGAGTACAGAAACAAGCTCAAACTTGTTCTGCGGGGAATTAATCTGAAAGAGCTGGTCCCAGATCATGTTGTATTGAAGCTTTTATTCTAAAGTAAAGACAGAATTTCAAATAGATTAAACTTAAATAGCCATTCCATTTTAAACTCATAATTTGCTTTTATCACACAAACAAACCACAAAAAAAGGCACAACCCCCCACAAAACAGATCTTCCTCATTACACTGATTCACTACATCATCTGGAAGGCATCATATGAGTCTGAACTCAGAAGAAAGAAAGGAATCTTACTCTTACCTGACTTCTTAAATAAGTATAGGCATACTTTCACATCTCATTCATTTTGGTTTCTTTTAACTTCATTCTCCAAAAAAGCACATTAATCAGGTACTAATGGAGAGTACAAAGTGGTAAACTTACTGTGGCATCTTCTGAACATGAAGCTATTACAGAGTCATTGAATGGGTTCCACTTGATGTCCAGAACATTTCCTTTGTGTCCACATACTTTGGGATAATGTGGGTCAAGCTTGCCTGTCTGGAAAAAAAAATACAATCAAACCTAAGGTAAGCTATGAAATTACAGGACATTTTCAAGGCAGCTCCAAAAAGAAACTTTTTTCTGCTTTTTGTCCTCCAAATACCCTGGGTGCTCTCTGTCTGTTAAGGATGGGTTTTTGCTCTCCCTGCTAGTCAGTCTTGATGATACCACCATAAAGAAAGGAAAGACTGCCCAGGCCTTCCTAAGTACACACTGCTGGGAAGAAATTTCTGTGCATGCCCAGACAGGTATTAAAAGACACTATTAGGTTCAGACACCAAAATGTAACTTGAAGGAGAAACATCTATGAATGAGATGAATCTTCGATATTTTTAAAAGATCTTTTGATAGAAGGGACAAACAACACCAAACTCTCCTTCAGAAGACATTTCCTACAAGCAGCAAAAAAAAAAAGTTTAGGTTTTGGGTTTAGCAAAAAGGTATTT
>VXBQ01017621.1:75192-89042 GCA_013400175.1 Phainopepla nitens
TCCCCCACACTGGCAGCAGGTCAAAGCTTACACAGAGAGTACTGCATCGACACAGCCTCAGGAGAGCTGAGACAGTGGATCCTCCACTGACACAGGCATCTTCTGCTCAGACCATAAGAAGAAGGATATTTCAATACTTTGCACCCCCCAGTTACTGGCTTGGGCCATGAAAGGCAAACACTGCATAAAGACCAAACCTGTACTGAACAGAAGGTCTCCAGAAACCACTGCAGCACCACAAACATCACCAGCTGGTACCACGTTATTTGTCTCAGAACATCTTTCTAATGATGCAACTCAAGGTTGCCCAGCTAGGACCAAATACATGCCAAGGTCCCAAGCTTGCCAAAATGCACATCATGCCATTTTTTTTTTTTTTTTTTTTTTACTTTAGAAAATACACCAAGTGTTATGAACCTCAAAATAATTTTAAGTACATATGTCCAGGGGCAAGC
Organism: Phainopepla nitens; assembly: GCA_013400175.1. Classification (NCBI taxonomy): domain Eukaryota; kingdom Metazoa; phylum Chordata; class Aves; order Passeriformes; family Bombycillidae; genus Phainopepla; species Phainopepla nitens. The sequence goes on from VXBQ01017621.1 coordinate 75,648, forward strand.
AAGGGCTGTCAGGAGTGAGTGCAACAAGACCACCCTTCACAAGACAAGGTTGAGACAACAAAAATCCCATGCCCTTCCTTGATGACTTTTCCAGCTGCACTTACGTTCAGTCACAAGTTTAAACCACAATGCACTCCCCAAGGCAGGCAGCAATGCCAAATGGCACCCAGCATAATAACACCCTCATGGTGACTCCTGTCCATATTATTGCCACATCCCCACTGCCCAGTACTTCTCTTCTGTGCTCTTCTGCCATGCTGGCAAAGCAGGGAGATGGACAAGGGAGCACATGTGTCTCATAAAAATAGCTCAGCCAGGTTATTTTTAACTCATCCCAGCACAGTCAGCAACGATGGTGAGGAGCAGCGAAGAGAGCAAAGAGAAAAACTGGCAGAGACCACAGCCTCATGCAGTTCTGAAGAGGCTCAAACTCTCCTGCCACCTGATCTGGTGAGGAATCCAAGACTGTATTTTGGGTAGAACCCCCCAGAACATTTTGAAGTGCACATCATGAAGTACTGGCTGAATTGTCACCTGTTCTTTATTTTATCACTGTGGTCACTTCCAGTCTTGACATCAAAAGTATTCTTGAGCCTCCCTGGGACAAGTGAGAGAAGCGAAGAAAAATTACAACAGTAAAGCGCACAGAACCACGTGAAAACATCAAGGCCAGAAGGCACTAGGTGGAGGTCCTGAGTCCGTCCTGTCCTCAGCCCACAGCAAAGTTCACTACAAAGGCAGGTCAGGTTACTTAGACTGTCCAGCTGAATTTGAAAGACTGAGGAGGATGGAGATCCCATTAGCCTCCTTGGGAAATGTGCCTATCTGGAGTCTTGTGGAGAAGCTCAGGCTGCAGCTGCCCTGTAGAGTTACCCAGATGACTCTGGTCAAACTTGCTGCCCACCAGGACCCCTACAGCCTTCACAAAAGCTGCTCCTTTCACTGCAAGCAGAGGCTGCATGTCAGGGGTAGAAGCTGACTTTTGTCTTTATTAAATTTCACAGGGGGCTGGTTTTACCTTCATTATAGGAATATGGCAGTCTGGAGCCTCCAGCTTGCTTGGAAAGCCCAGGAGCTGGGAAGTGCCCATGGAGGGTCTGTTGCCAGACATGAGATTTCCCTGCAGTGGCCTGATAAGCATCATTCTTCCCATAAGCAACCAAAATGGTTCACCCTGGAGCAAGGGAGCCTGAGGCACCATCACTCTTACTCCACTGCCAACAGCACCTGGAGCTCTGCTTCTCAAAGATTCACACCACTCACTCAGGCATAAGGAGTAACGCATCACAAATCACCCCTGGTCACAGCAGTTACTTCATTAATATTTTTAAGCCAATGTCAGCTAGAAATCAAGCTAAAGCGCAAACGCCACCCTTCAGTGCATGTGAAGACACTTGTGCTCAGTCAGTGCAAAGTCAGTTTGTGTATCCCTGGAGGCACAGGGGAATACTCCAGGGATGATTCCACACTCAGTGGTAACACCTTTTTTTGGTAGTTCAACCTGTCCCTTCACCCCTCCCTTTTCTGCCTCATTCTGCAAGCTCTGACAGAAAGAAATATGGTGAGTTGAGGGCATAAATGTCTTCAGTCAGCATGGCCTTTACAAGATACCATAGCGGATCAGGGGAGTGTGAAGACTAGCAAAACTCAAATTACCCCAAACCTCAGCTCAGTTTCATTAGGCCAATCAGGGCTCTCAGGAAGTGCAGGAGGCAGTATTACCGAAACAGAGGATGGGGCAACGCCACCCTCTTTGGAAGGTAAGCCCCACCTTCTTCTGATTCACCTCTAGCTTTCCAAGATAACCTGTGTACTGAAAGATAAAGCTAACTTGCCTGCATTCTCCAGAGACAATACCCTCTTTCACTTTGCTGGTTACCTGGGCAGCAAAGAAAATATTATTGCTTATCAACTTCCTTGTGAGTACTATGTGCTTCTGAATTCAACAAGAGGGCAAATTCCATCTTAGAGACCTTTTATATGCTGGCAAGATCCTGATTCATTACAAAAGAAAAGCAAATAAAACAGTCCTGGTTCAAAGAACAATAAAAACTGGAAACCACTTCTGACACCTCCCCACCTGCAAAAACTCAGCTTAAAAAGGAAGTTATGAACTTTCGGGGATATTGCCACGTTTCTTGTCAGAAAGGCAGCCTTGAAAAACTCATCATCAGACACTCTGCAAGCTCAGCAGTTTCTCCTGAACCTAGAACGCTATGCTTTCACTCTCCTTTTTCACAGAAATAAGTTTCCTGCTATTCAAGGCCAAGCTGGCTTCTGGGTTTCAGAAACCAAGGTTCAGCTCTCCATCAAAATGATGCAGCTGTGCCTCAGTCACCTGCCATGTTCTTTGGGAAGACAAGGACACTTGGTCCCACCTGTGTTATTGTGAAGTCTAACCGTGCCTGCAGACATCTGGCAGAGTGGGTATCTCTTCTAAAAGCTAGTGTACAGAAGGCTTTCCTTGCAGCAAAGGCTTTCCTTCATCATCCAGCATACTTCATGAATCAGCATCACTGGTTCAAGGGCTCAAGACTGTTTTCCTTCAGGAAATCCCAAGATCTTGGTTACTTGCCCACAGGAATCCAAGTGGGATCCATTGGACTAGCCAGATTTCTTTTCAAACCTCTTCTGCCTACCTGAGTAGCTGTGGCTGCCACCAGAACACAGATACATGAGAAAACCTGAAGTGCCCAGCAGGATGGTGAGGCAATGGCAATATACCAAGTGCAGATGTTTCTTCTGAGTTCTGTCAAGGTTTGGAGGTTACACACTCCACTTGAATGTCTCAATATTCAGCCCTTACATCTAATGTGATGTCATGTCACTGCACTCCCCCATGGCTGAACTGGGGGAACAAGGCTTGAATGTGATGAGATCCTGGCCAGTGACACCAAGTCTGTATCTCTGAAACTGCCTGGGTAAATGAAAACTGCTGAAGAGCTGCAGGGGCACTAACCAGGCTCCTGCTTGCCTGGGAAGGAAAGCACAACCACATATGCAAGGGCACAGTGTAGGAGACCCCACCTCTGTGGTCTCCAGTTTAGCCTCATAGTCAACCTACCCATAGCTCTAAATGAGGACAGATGTGGAGCCTTCAAAATCCCTAAGGATGATGGCTCTGTAACTGCCCTCCCAGGAGTTGTATCTTTCTGTTAGCAAATGGCTTTGGCAGCAAAAGATACAGGTACCTACTACCACAGACTAGAGAAGAACCAGCTGAGAGTTTCCCAGTCATGAGCCAGAATTAGAGGGAAATGGTCCCTGTCCTTCTGGGGGCAGTGACAGCAGGACTTTGTTCCCTGAAAGGCAGCAGGCAGCATGAGAGGTATTCTCTGAAACCCAAAGCTGCAGAGTTCTTCCACTTCCCTTACAGCATCATCTGCGTGCAAGAAACAGTGAGGGACCCACACAAAAGAGAAGTGTGGGAAACTCTCCCACACCCATGCAGTGCCTGTGGAATTATGATTCCAGTTGAGGTTTTCTCTTTGAGTGGCTGATTAAGTCAGAATTGACATCTCTTTGTTCTCTAGAAAACTCCTAACACACTTTTGAGCTCTTTAGCAGCAGGTGCCACTTATCTGAAGTATGACAAGCCAGCAAGAGGGTGTAGCAAAGGCAGGTGTCACAGGCATAACAGCCAGTGCTTTCTTCATCCACATCTTAGTATCACAGAATATGCTGAGTTGGAAAGGACTCATCCAGATCATTGAAACAAAACTCCTGTCCCTCAAAGGATATCCCAAGAGTAACTCCATGTGAGAGTATTGTGCAAATAGTTCTTGAACTCTCTCAGGGTTGGTGCTGTGACGACTTCCATGGGGAACATGTCCAGTGCCCAACCACCCTCAAGGCTGAAGAACCTTTTCCTGATATCCAACCCAAACCCTCTTCAAATCAGTTTCAGGGCTTTTACTCAAGTCCTGTCACTGATCACAAGAGTCTAGATGTAAGTGTCTGCCCCTCCTCTTCCCCTCACAGGGAAGTTCTAACTGTAGTGAGGTTTCCCCTCAGTCTCCTCCAGGCTGNTCAGCTTGCCACAGAGCAGGACTCCCAGGCCCCATCCCATGGAGCTGCTCTCCAGCCTCTTGCTCCCCAGTCTCTACACACATCCAGGGTTGCCCCAACCCAAGTGCAGAATCCAGCACTTCCCCCTGTCCAACTTCATACCACTGGTGGTTGCCCAGCACTCTATTTTATCAGAGTTTCTCCACAGGGCGTCTCTGTCCTCAAGGGAGTTGACAGTTCCCACCAATTTAGTGTCATTGGCAAACTTGCTTAGTATCCCTTTCAGTCCTGCACCCAAGTTGTTAACGAAGATGTTAAAGAGCACAGGGCCAAGGATGGAGCCCTGTGGAACCCCACCAATGACAGGTCATCAGTCTGATGTCACCCCATTGTGAGTATGGTGCCCTACACTTCATAAATTTTAAAATTCATCATTTAGAGCAGCAGTAGCAGGTTGAGTTTTCCTTTTTGGTTTTTAGTCTGGCTTTGATTGATGCTGGGTTTTTAAGTGGGAAGAGTACTCATGCTTTCCCTCCCAGAGAAATGAGATTCTGTGCCAATTCATACACCTACTGGGCTTGGCAAATAGGCAGTCTCTGGAAACCACTGCCACACTCTGAAACTATTCCATCAGTGCAAGTACAAAAGTGCTGTTTGGTTCAGACTTGGAGCATGGGTTTGGAGCCAATCTCTTTATTGCCACCATTCGCTGCACTCCAGTTTGCATTGCATCTTGGAACATGCAGACAGGATTCCTTCCAGCTGAAATTAAAATCATTCCAGGATCAGGACCCAGTATGCTCCACCTGCTAATGGAACCAGCTGAGTCAGATTAAAACATCCAAAATGCCTGTGGATATAAAAAGTGCTGGTATCACTTCTTTCACTCTACAGATCTGCTTTTCTTGACCTATAGATGTTACAGTTAGCAGAGAGGTGAGTCACTGTGCACAGACATCCCTCTCTGTTTGAACTTCAGCCTTACCTGTCTTCATATAGGCTATTTTATTTACCTCCTCACCTCCAAGTACTACACTCTTATACTGCTTTCAGGTGTTCCACAATCTCTGATCATTTGATTCAGCACCACTGCTCTCCTCTGTGACCAGTCTCATCCTTCAGAACTCAACATCTTCACACCTCCCAGCAATGAAGATCAGCCTCTCCTCCCACATAGTAGTAGTTTAATTACTGTATACTTCATTCCTGCCAGCCTCTTCCCATATCTCCGCCAGTGTGAGTTTTGATCTTCTTCCAGCTTTGTCCCACTGCACCAGCCTTCTCTTCAACCCTTCCAGCCAGGGAGCACCCCTGGAAGTGCCTCCACATCCCAGTAGACCTCCCTGCTACAGGTTCTCTCTCCTTCTACTGCTGCTGCTTTCCATGCCAGCCTATTTCTCCAGCATAGCTGATATCCACACCGACAAACTGATCTTTTCTATGCCTTTGAGTCAGCTCTGGGCATCTGTGCCTCACTGACTTTTTGAGCCAAAGGCTTATCTTTCTGTTTAGCCAGCCCTAATGGATTTTCCGCCTGCAGATTCATCTAATGGCTTTTCTTGAACCACATCCCCAACATCCTGTGTCAATGCGTTCCACTGTTTATCTGTATCCTGTGGTTCCTGGGCAATGATAAACAGAGGAAAAATCACTCCCTATCTGAACTCTCCATCCCATCATACTATCATATGTGAAAAGCTGTATGTCATATCCCTTTTCAGACATACCTTTTCCAAGCTAAACAGTTGGCCTTCTCGGCATTCCCTTCTGCACTACCAGGTCCTCAACGAGCTGCAGAAAGCTAGTTTTACATGAGGCATTGAAGACCAAGTTGCACTACAGATGTATCCCGACCATTTGGGTTTTTTTTTAAATCAGTGCATTAGGAAGAAGAAAAAAATATTTTTTTTTTTAAATAAAGGTGGCACAGCCCTTAAAATCTAGCTGTGAATTAAAGCAGAATTCTGAATTCCTGACATAATGCAGTCTAGGCAGCTTGGGATGCTATTTCCATGCCTTGGGCAGCAAAAACAAAGACTGTGTCTGTGTGAAGAAGAGTGAGAAGTAAGCACTGGGTAGGACACAGTGGGCCTCACTGCAGCTATCTGAATATGCAGTTTTCTGTAGATATCTTATATGTGTTCATGAAATTACATTTGTATTGAGGGCTTTCCAGTACCGGAGAGGCTTCAGGCTCCAGGAAAATTCTGAAGACTGGTCAGAGCCGGTCAGCACTGCACTCCTAGCTTAGCCAGAGATGACAGCAAGTGGGGAGAGTCCCACAGAGGGCTCGTTGAGCAGCCTTCAGGCCTGCAGGTGAGTGCTACCATGGCCCTGCATGACACTGTCATGCCAGGGAACTCCAGGCATGGGAAGGACAGCAGGTATCGACACAGAGAGATATGAAAGTAAAGAAAGGAATAGTTTAGAAACATCTAGATTTCGTGGGGAAGTCTTGCTTTTCTGCAGAAGCTGAAAATACTTGCAGATTTCCAGACTAATAGACTAAAACCACTGTGTGGTCATCTGCCTGTACGGACAGTGGCCAGTGGCACCAGTGGAAGCAGAACCCCACAACAATGAAAGGTGCATGAAACACTTCTAGTGCCATGTATTGTGTCTGTGCCTTTAATATTCCAAATTCACACAAATGAGATTGATGCAAGACAGGCAGTCTTAGAGTACAAATGCTGCTATTTTATACATATGTATATATATATATATATACACACACATTAGGGAAGGAAGTATAGGTAAGACATTGTAAAACTCTTCTGATATATACAAAACCATACATAAATTAATGAGTGGTTTCTCAAAATTGAAAGAAAAAGAAGGTAGAGAAATTGTCACTTCCCTTTTTACACATTAAATGCATTTTCTCAATCAGGCTTAAGAAGCCCTGTTCTAGTAACAGCCCACAGAGAATTGGACACCGAATCAAAGGTCTCAAAACAAAGAGATGTCCCAAGCTAAGAGCTGAGCTTTAGTGAAATAGGTTATTTTGAAATCTCAAGGATGATCAAAATATACTCAAGGATATTCTTTGATATTTTTCCTTAATTCAGTGGATCAACCTATAAAGCAGATATGTGTGCTGCAGAGAAAGTCAGGAATTCTTAACCACTCATCTGAGTTCAATATCTATCATGAACATTGTGAAAGAAACATGGAAAACAAGGGCCAAGGCAGACTTTCTAGGTGGATTTTAGTTGTGGGTTTCCTTGCTTTAACTTATGGAAACTTCTCCTTCTAATATCATTACTAGGTTTTTGCTTCTAGTATCATGACCAAATCACAGGCAAATTTAGGCTGGGAGAGACTTCTGATGGTCCACAGCACAAAATAGGGTCAGCCAGTCAAAACAAGGTCAGCCTTTAAGTCAAGCTAGGTTTTCATGGCCTTGTCCAAGTGAATTCTGAAAATCTCCAAAGGTGGAGGTACTAAAGACAAGAAAACCATCTTGCTAAGCCCAGTCTGGATAATTGTGAACTCAGTCAGTCATTGCACACCAATCACAAATGCAGGTTCTGGTCCTACACAGTGCTCTGCCTCCGTGAGGATGTCACCTACCCCTCCCTCTCCAGATCTTAAGTCAACACAGCCAATGAAGTCCTTCTCCACTTACAGTCAGTGTTCAAACTGGCTCAGAGGACTTCTGCCTTCAAATTGTCATCCCTCCAGCGACCATAAAACATAACTCAGGAGAGAAAGATAGCTGTTAAGGAACAAGAACACCACCACGGGACCCTAAGGGCAGAGCCCAGCAGAACATGGTGAGAGCTTGGAGAAAGACATGTATGGTTTCCTCCGGGAGATGAGATGGTCTAAGGGTGACAAGCTGGAGAAAAGAATTTCTGCAGGAGGCCAGGTAGCTGCTGTTTGGCTAATGGCAGAGTGAGAGGTGTGACCTACTTCCAGAGAACACCGCTATCTGCACTGAGTGACATTATTTAGGTGATCATCCTGTTCAAGTTTCTAGCAATGCATCATCCTGGGAAGCTCTTCCCACGATTCCTCCTCTTTGCTGCTAAAAACACAACTACCTTATTATTTTGCCAAGTAATAACTTCTGCTTCCAGCTACCGGCTCTCATTGTGGTTTGTCAGCTCAACTGAAGAATTCATTATCTATAAAGACTGAAGCAATTTTTGATCTTTTCAATTCCACAGAAATGAAGAGTTCACCAAAATAAAACCTGGAGACCAGGAAAGACAAAAACGTTGACCTTCCACTTGAGCTTTTATCTATAAAATCTCATAGAGGGGTTAAGTTTTTCTTTTCCAAGACTTGTATTGCCTGGCAGGATGCATCATACCCAGAACTACTGCACAGGAGGTTAATGGGGCATGAGCCTCAAAGAGGTGCAAGGGGCTGTAAAGTCAAACCCTTCAATCCCTATTAATCCTTTAAATAAATGCCATGATTTTTAAAACTGTGGGACATTGAATTGCAATTCAGCTCTATGGAAGATGTCAGATACCAGTCTATGATTTGTAAAATCAATCTTTTCAATTTAGACTTGAACATCAGTTACTGACATAAAGACCTTTTGCAAATTCAAAGCTAAACAGCCATGACCACAGGCAGGAGGGGTCAGAAGACAGACTCTGATCCTCCCTGACTGCAAGGAAAAGAGCCTCTGTATGTAGAAGAAGCTGAACATTACAAGAGCAGGAACTTGGAGCAATGTTATTCTGATTTTGTTTTTGTTCCTCTATGTGTGCATTTTGGTATTCAAATTAAATTAGAGAAAATGGCAGAGAAAAATAATGTGAACTAATTACATTTAAGTAGATGTTAGCAAGACAATCTTTGACTTCTTCTACTTGTCTCTTGCAATTAAAGAGCTGTCTGGATTCTCCGTGCCTATTACCCTGCAATTTTGTTGCCAGCACAAGCTCCTTTTACGGAGCAGATAGAATAGAAGAAACCAAGGATGACAAGGAAGATTGGTCCTTCCTGGCATTATTCACGTTTCAGGCTGTGTTCCTTAAAATGTCAGCGTTAGGCTTCCTAGAAACGAGCATTACAACTGTGCCAGCAATTCAGGCAAAATGGTAGCTATGCCTTTCTAATGCAATATGGTTAATATTTTTCAAGATTTGTGTATTCTTGCTTAGAGAAAACACTGTGAAACACTGGTTTAAGTAACTGATTTGAAATAACCTCAATGTAACTATTTGAAATGTGGCAGAGAGCTGAACAGCACTGGCAGAGTCAAATTTGCTGCAGCCCAGAAAGCAAAACACAGATTCCAGACAGGGTAGCTGTGGTGCTTCAGGATTCAGCACAAATCACTGGTGTGACAATGACACTGGGGGACATTCCGGGGCAGCCCTTCAGGGGTGCCTTTGGCAGATGGGCAAACATCTTGTGTGCTAACACGCCCTGGGTAAACAAGACCCAGGTGAGGCTGGAGTAGGACAGACAGTATGGGGAGGGATCCGCCGCTCCCAGACCTGTGCTAGCATGTGCTCTCACTCACCTGCTGTATCGGACTATACCCCAGCCCACAGAGAGAGCCACGTCTGAGGAAAAGGCACTTGTCCACCAAGCACTTCTCTTGCACCCTACCACTGATTCCCAGAAAAGCCATCTCTGGATGGGATCCTGAGATTTCAGACTCTCCCAAGGAGGATTTCAGCCCTTTTCACACGTGCTTTGCAAGGCAAGTTTAAATCAGGGTATTTGTAGAGCAAGGACTGATTAATTTAGGCTCTTGGGAGTAAGCCCAGTATCTGCCTTGGCCCCTCCCTGCACCTTTTTTTCTGACTGTCCCTGCTCAACTTTACATACAAGCTCAAGCCATGAGGCTCATATTTCCTTCATTAATGCAACCCTGACATGGACAGCCTTGCCCAGTCACCTTTTTCTGGGAGGGGCTCTCCCTCAGCATCACCTCCTCTCCTGTTTAAGCTCAGCTCCCAGAACTGCAGGAGGAAGAACAAGATAGAGTTTGGCCTCTGTTGCTTTCCTGGAAGCTATCTTATCAGCTTTCATGAACTTTGTCTTAATCTCAGCGATAAAATTACCACAACTGCTGGGATTTTCTTCTGCTTTGTCTTCCTTATCATTTTTCTAGGTGACTTTGTCCCACAGAGGAAGAGAGGCAATGCAAAGTCATCGCTTGCAACCTCCCCTCTGCAGATAGGTCCATGTTTCTTGGCACAGAGATAAAGAGCAAGCGATTCACCAGACTGGAAGGAAACTCTTCAGCAAACTGGAGCCCTGAAGGATGCTCAGAAGAAACAGGGAGGGAGGCGCCAAACTTTGGGCACTGCTTTGGAAAATTTGAAACTGCATGAAGCAGAGCAGGGAACAGGTCAAAAAGGAAATAGAGAACAGGGCTTGGAGCTGCACACTATCATTGGTCCTACTCTTGGCGGTGGCATGTCTCCTAGCTTTAGAAAGGGTTTTGCTTGGCTGAGGGTCAGAAAGTCCTGTTTGTGAATTTCAAAGTGCTTTAGAAATAGTAAGCATCAGCATTACACTAATAGAGCCCTGCAGGGTGTATTTTCAAAATGGGGAATTGCTGGCAAGCCTGTAATACCACAGAGGGGAAATCCCTGGAAACACTAGGCCAGTCTAGCTTCTACTTACAAGCCAGTATAACCCTGTGAGTACCAAAATCTCTCAGCCAATACAGCCTCCTGGATGATGTAAAGGTCTTTCCTGTTTCTCCTGAGGAGAGGCAGGAGGAGCGTCAGTATAATTGCAGTGTGCTGCAGGCTGCTTGCCTCAGTCAGCTCCGCAGCCAGAGCAGCTTAACGTGCACTTAGGGGAAGCCACGTAATGACCACATGTGAAACACCTCACCACACCACTGCTCTGCTGCCTTCTTGCCATGGGAGCAAGAGACCAGACCGTCTGTGCTCCTGCTGTGCATCAAGAGGCGGCCAGGCACAGCTGTTTCAAAGCACAGCTGCTGTCCAGCCTCACCAGAGATGCCCTTGGCTCTGAGCAGCAGTTTACTAGCAATGTCCAGCAGCCACCCAGACAACCCACTGACCAACTGTAAGACCGCTGTTTTTTATAACTCAGAGTTAGGAATATTCAGATAAGGTGCCAGAGTTTTGTGGGGCTTTTTTGTTGAAGAAAACACTTCAAACAAACTTTCCTATGGGACTGGAGAACAGGGTGTGGCCGTTAAGGACCTACCAGTCCCCTTGACGCAGCCAAGAGTGGATGGTGGGGAAATAGTCTGGGGCAGTTTCCCTCCACACAATTTCCTCACAGAGTTTCTGTCATACCCTATCACAGCCCACTCCCCAACAGTTTGCCGATCAAAATCCCTGCTGGGGAAATTGGGACCTAACAAGTTGGCATGAAGGCTTCATGCTATGCAGCCACTGTGGATCAAGGAATATAAAAAAGTCAGAGGCAGCAAACTGACCACAGTTTATGAAGGAGCCTGCAAGGTCATGCATAAAATACACCTTAGCCTGCCCCAAGGCAACCGTCTCTCACTCAAAGCGTTTTTTTATGGGATATGCCAAAGCCTTCAGTTCTCTCCCTAAACCTCTGTAACAGTGAGCACCTGAGCACCTGAAGCTTACAGCACAGGGACCTGCTCTGTATGCAGTTGTTCATCCCCAAAACACACCTCACACAACATTTATGTACCTGGCAGTCCAGACAGCCCACAGGCAAGAGAGAACTGCCCTAGCAGAGGCACCGTAAACCTGTTCCAGAGACAGCAGCCTGCCTGGTGCCAACCCGCCTAGAAAGAGACTGAAACCTGCCACAGACTCAGGCAACTGAAAATCCACTCATTATCCAGCTACTAAGAAATGTAGTGGACACAGAAACGTGAAAATATCATCCATTACTGGCATTTACAGAGCAAGAAATCTGCTCAGAGGGGATAAACCAGCATACTTGAAAGACAGGCAGAAAAGGAAAATGAGAAACATATAACATCTGAAGATATCCTGACCTGCTACCAGGAAATGCACCTGCTGCACAGACACAGCCCGGAGCCAGGTGGATCGATGGGATGGAGGTGATCAGTGCTGCTGGTCAGGCAGGCACAGCTGCCACACAGGGGACAGTAGTCTCCCTCACCCTCAGACTTGCAAAACAGACACACTCATGCTTAGGTGCTTTGCCTCAGAGGAAGAGGGGCCAGGAGGAGCTTAGGGCGGAGTTGAGGTGCAGCAGCAGAATTGTCTGACTCTTTGTCCAAATATCACCAGCACTTGGGTCTCACGTTTCCTAGGTCTATGGCAGATCTACTGAGATAACAGGCTTTGTTTTGATTTGTTGCTACAGAGTAACAGATTGAATGAATTTGAAATACTTCTCATCGAAGGTATAATAATAGATGTCATAATGCTAATTCACCAAACAACAGCAGCACAGATTAAAACACCTCCTTTTTCTCTGTCTTTAAGAAGCATCTAGCTCTCCCCTTTCCTGCCTCCCAAAGCTCTAGAGTTTCCTGAAATGCTCGCAACCAAAACATGAACTCCCTGGTGTCTCCATCAGTCACTCCCTATCTCTGATCAAACCAAGAGAGATCAGAGCTCTCCAAAGAGGGCATAGCCAGAGGAAGAACAAAGGGAACAGCAGGGCTACACAGGCTGCTCCTTTGTTAACACACTGGGGAGCCTGCACTGGAGAAGCTTAAAGGCAACAATCAGTCAACCTTCTCCCAAACCTTCCCTGAATCCTTTGCAGAAATCACTTCCCTTGAGCACCCAAGGGGCCAAAAGAGGCTAAGCCTGTCCAGGCAAGTACCCATTACAAGGACTGCAGCACAGTGTCTTCTTAGAAAGTATAAGTGAAAAGGGCTGGGGCAGGGTGGCGTGGGAAGCAGGAACAGACAGGATGCTCCAGAGCATGACAAGGAGGGCACCACTCCCTGCAAAGTGAACAGTGTGTTCAGACTCTGCACACAGCTGGCCTCACCAGGCCATCGGTCTGCAAAGTGCTGTCTGTTACACATCCCTTTGCAACAGCCCGTCTCGGTCCTTGACAGAGCTGCAGCATCAATGCCAGACCCACGGAAGAAGCAGTCTTCAAAGCTGTGCTGCCTGAAAATTAGACCCCTTCAAGGTGCCAGTTCCCTCTTCAGGAGGAAGTAGCACCAGGAGATCCCGGTGCCAGGGACTCATTTATGTGGCTGTCATCATGTTCTGTGCAAGATGTGACCTATCCTGACATCAAGCACCCGAATTCCCTATGACTCCAGCAAAATAGGCCCAATTCAACCCCTCACACACACAGACTTAGATGAGGCTTCTCTATAAATAATAAGTGAAGTTATACAGATGCCAAACCGTGCCACGGCTACACTGGCCAGCAGGGTTGGCAGGAGGCGCAGTCTTCCCGACCAGGCAGCAGGATGGCTTGGGTCGGCAAGAAGCCCTGTTGCTCCGCGCA
>VXBQ01017622.1:0-39205 GCA_013400175.1 Phainopepla nitens
AGGGGTGCTGGTGACAGCAGCTGCACAGGAGCCCAAGGTGGGCAAGAGGCCAATGGTGCCTGGGCTGTGCCAGCCCTGGGGTGGCAGCAGGACCAGGGCAGTGCCCGTCCCCTGTGCTGGCCCTGCTGGGGCACCTCGAGGGCTGTGTCCTGTTCTGGCCCCGCACTACAACACATTTCCCGGTTTCCTTCATCACTGCTAATGCTGTTGGTGGTTTCCCCTCGTCCCACCTGCCAGGGACACCTTCCACCGTCCCAGGCTGCTCCCAGCCCCAGTGTCCAGCCTGGCCTTGGGCACTGCCAGGGATCCAGGGGCAGCCACAGCTGCTCTGGGCACCCTGTGCCAGGGCCTGCCCACCCTCGTTTTAAGACCCTCAAGGACCTGTGGGAAGAAGGAGGTCAAAGGAAGAAAAACTAAAGCAATGGTGAGATCCTATGGAATCTCAGAGGTCCGGGGAGATTTGTTAAAGTTTTACTTTCATTAAAAATCTACTTGTTGTGCTCCATGTGTGGAATCACGGTCTCTGGGAACTGGAACTGTCTGGGTCCATCTAACTGGGAATTATCTGGGATTCTATGTTAAGCAAACTCACCAGTGTGGTGGAGCCTGGGTGAGTGACAACATTTTACTTTTCATCTATGTTACCAGTAAGCTTCATTTATTAAGAAACAACTTATCGAACTACTCGGTGCAGATGTCAGAGGTTAAAAGTGCACTGGCTCTTACCAGGAGCTTTGAAAATGTTGCAATTTTTTTCTGAACATTTCCTTGCCAGCTGCAAAGCACAGCTGCCTCTTGCATTGCACAAGGGGATGCTGCTCCTCCTGGTCCCAGGAAGCTTTGGGAAAGCAGTGGTGGAGATGAGGGAAGCTCTCCTGGCAAACTTGGGCTGCCACGATGCAGGAGCTGAAGGAGCTCAGCGTTTTGCGTGTGACCATTCATTTTACACAGAGATAAACCCCGAGCTATGCAGGGACTTTGTTCCTTACACTTCAGCTGAGTCTCTGAGCATGTGGGGAGATAATGATCTGCCTTCATGAAGCTCCATTGTTATTAATAATAATAAAGAGTTTAAGATGGCCATTTGCATTTCAGCAGCAGCTTTAATTCACGGCTCTCCAGAAAAAATGCTTTACAGACAGGGATTAACAAGGCCTCACAACAACCCTGTGAGGTAGGTGGATGTGACCCTCCCACTGCTGTGGGGACGATGAGGGCACCGGGGATAAGTGGCTTGGAGCAGTCGTGCTGGGATTTGACCTAGAACTTGGGCATTTAAGTCCCATCAGGCCTTCAGCTTCAGATCAGGCTTTCCCAGCACACGGGTCTGGCTCGACGTGGAGCTATGCCGATTAACGAGCCCGTGACTGCTTGGCACAGACTAGAAAGGCCATTCATCTAAGGCAGAGGTTTATTAGCGGAGTGGATGGTGCTTTGGTGCTTCTTGCTGCTGGAATTATCTCAGTGTTTGAAGGCATATCAAAAATAGAATTAGATATCAACCACCAAGTGTGGCAGGCTGTAACTGGAGAAAGCCCTTAGGCCCCAGATGGGGAAGCTATGTAGGACACTACTGTAAATGTACTGATCAGAAAGGACATAATAATTTATATATAAAGTCCACCCTTGCTCTTTCCTTGAAGGAAAAAAAAAAAGAGAATCTAGAAAGCCACTGCTGGTTGGTTGTCACATGTCAGCTTCAAGCTCTGGGCTCTTGGCTTCATAGCACCTGCCAAAAGAACAAAATGTGCTTTATCAGTGGCCTGGTTGGGCTGACAAAGGGAGTAGAGCAATGTGTTCTCCCAAACTCAGTCCTAGCTTTAAAACAACCGAAAATGATATGAATTCCTCATGTGGAATGGACCTGAGAGCACTGATGGGGATGTGCTTCAACCACCTGTGGGGCAGGAGTGGATAAGCTGGGCTGGAGGGTGAGACCTCGATTTCTCACAGACCTCTTCATTTAATGGCAAACCCCTCCAGCTTTGCAGCTGGCCACAGGTGATGTCACCTGTATACCTGAGGTAGACTTGGCACCTCAAGTTCAGCCAGCCCAGGTAAACCTGAGATGGGCACTCAAACTTTTCACAAGGCTCACTGGAAGCAGTTTGGACCTTTAGAAGTTTGGTGGCAGCTGGTTTTTGTCACATTTCTGAAGGAATAAAAGAGCAAAGAAATACCTCGAGGCCCTCTCTTATCCAGCCAGAGAAATGATCCCCAGCTGATTCCCTAAAAAGCAAGGCTGAAAAGGGAAACCTTTTCGGACGGGGGGTAGCTCATGCTGTTGTTGGTGTTGATGTTCTTCATGGAGATCAGAGTGATGCTGTTCCCCTTCTGGCTCGTGTCTGCCGAGCAGCTGCCAAGGAGAGAAGGAGATAGTTAATTACTCTGGGAAACAAGAGAGGGAATCACAGAATCACAGAGTCACTGAGGTTGGAAAAGACCTCCAAGATCATTGAGTCCAGCCTTTGAGCAATCACCACCTGGTCAGGCAGGCCAGAGCACTGAGTGCCACGTCCAGGTGTTCCTCAGACACCTCCAGGGACAAAATTTCTTTGCACAGAGCTGGAGGCAAACAGGCAAGGCCAAGGCTGGTATGGGGGACCAGGTTTGGTTTCCACTGCCCACTGAGCTGCTGTCCTGATTTGGGCCCATCCAAAGGGAGATACAAGGTTTTGGAAGGTGGAATTCCCCTTTTTTCCCACCCTAAGGGCTGAGATGTGCATTCCTTACCAGTGGAGACTGGATGACTTTGGGGATCAGGGAATCTTTAGGCACTGTCCTATTTTCTGGCATGTTCTGCCTCAGTGGCTTCAGATCCCTTTGATCCCAATCTTTAAGGGTATTTAGTGACCACTGATGCTGATGCAAATTTGGCACCTAAATAAATACAGACTTTGCTCCCTGTGTCCCTCGTCCCTTTCCAAAGCAGGCTTTAGGAAACTATCAGATGGAAAAATAGGAGCAATATGTTTTGGTCCCTTCCAGCTCTTGTTTCCTGCTGTTTTCCTGCATTCAGCCTCTCCTCTGGAATAGCAGTGATGGACCATGGGCTTCTGATGAACTATTCTCTGCTTGATGCCTCTCTTCCAAAACTCTCTGAACTCGGGCTCCTTTGTCCTGCTCTCACTGGGAAAAAGTGATGGGCATCTTGGGAGATATCTGAGACTGCTCTGATACCCAGAAACTCGAGTTCAGACCTCAAGACTCTATCTAGGCAAGGAAGACAACCAATCTGCTTTGGGAGGGTGATGAGTCTTCTCTCAGCGCAGCTTTGAAATGACCCCCTAAATACTGATCTTCTATCTGTGTCTCTATCAGAGGATGTATCAAAGCTCATTTTGCTTTTCTAACTCTCTCATAGGTGTTTTGACAAGCTTCCTTCCACCTGAAATAAACAAGGCAGACTCTTTTCCTTGCTAAAATTAGCTCTGGGATAAAACAGGCACTCTCAATAAGATGTGGGTGGCATGAGCAGCCTTACCTCTCTGATACCATGGAGGTTCCTGGTTTCTGTTTGTCTGGGGGGAGAAAAGCAGGTGATGATGTAGAGGTAAGAAGTCATAAAATCATTCAGCTCTATTCTGAATTACTTCATGAAGGGATATAAATGAAATCTGAATGAGACTGGAGACACTGTGGGGGAAACTTGAGAGTTCATTAGAGAAAACCCTTCTGCTGAGGGGACGTACAGGCAGGACCTGCCTCCTGGGCTTTAGGAAGGATTCTGCCTTGCTGCAGAGCAGCCTTGCCCTCTGCTGGGCACTGCTTCGTGGGAAATGGGATTCCTAAGGAAAAGGAGTGTCAAACTCCACGATTTTTACTGGAAGAGCTGCCCGCCTCTTGGAATTTGAGCTGCAGGAAATTTGAGACCACATCCAGATGAGGCTGGGCTGGGGCTCCAGCGAGAAGGCTAGAGCTCAATCCATGTTCCAGTCTGGCTTCCAGACCTCCCCACCACTGTGTAACCTTTTCAAATGCATCTTCTAGGAACTGCCAGATCCACATGGAAACTGGTGACTTGTTGGTTAGGGAAGCACGGATTCCCCCAGACAAATACCTTCCGAGTCCTTGGAGTGGTTGCACTTGAACCTCAGGCTGACCACGCTGACCAGGATGATGACCACCACTATCAGGATAACGACAAAGCTGATGACACCTGGGGATAGAGGAAAGAACTATCTGTGTAGCAGAGAGACTCAAAACTTGGCTAGAAAATCAATATTTTCATTAATGTGAGCATGGTTTGTAATAGCAGAGAAGCAAACAGTTGTTAGAACAAATAGCTTTATCCTCTTGTGTTCTAACCTCAAAGGGCTTCTATGAATACTTAATCAATAAATAATTAATTGGTAAGGCAGTGCCAGGAAGGCAGAAGTCAGCTGATTACACTGGGGATTGATAAGAGTCCATATGTTCCTGCTACAGTTGGTAAATCTTATCCCAAAATTGTGTAAAGCCAGATAAATAAGTAATGTAACAGGGAGAGACAGGCTAGAGCTGTGGGTGATGTTATCTGTCACATAAACCACCTTAGACACTTTAAATCAGGTGTAGATTTGATACTGACATCAGGCCTCAATCAATCAAACAATTCTTTGCACAGGAAATTTGAACTGCTAAGAATCCCTTGGACTTAGAATCCTGGAATCATGGAATGGTTTGGGTTGGGAGGGACCCTAAAGATCATCCCATCCCACCCCCTGCCATGGGCAGGGGCACCTCTCACCAGCCAAGGCTGCTCCAAGCCCTGTCCAGCCTGGCCTTGGACACTTCCAGGGATCCAGGGGCAGCCACAGCTGCTCTGGGCACCCTGTGCCAGGGCCTGGTGAAGTTGGGTGAACAAACCAGCATGGCCTGGTGAAAGAGAGCCCCCTCCTCTCCCCAGGTGGCACAAGACCTTACCGAAAGCTGCCACTGTCAGCGGTGATTTCTCGTCTGTCGGGGTGGGCTCGGGCAATCGGCTGGAGGAGTTGGGTGTTGGGGTGATGGGTTCTGAGGTGCCTACAGAGGGGAGAAAGGTAGATTTACATAAAAGTCATTCTTCCACAACTGGCAAGAGCATTCCTAGCAGTGCTAGAGGCCCTAACTCTCACTTGCACTTCACTGAAGAGACCAAGTTTGGATCCTGGCCAGGCCCATCAATCTTAACAGCAAAGTGAGCGAGACCTGTGTGGAATCATTGCCTTGGTGGTGTCCTTTCTATGGACAAGCTGAGAGCACCCACAGGGTTTCCTTCTGGGACCCCAGTGGGGAAAGGTCAAAATCAGTGCTGGCACTGTGTTTGAGGAGGGAGTTTGTCCAGTCTCCCTCCTTTTACAACTTTTTGCCATAATGGCACCTTTCCTTCTGTTCCCAGGTTCAAGAGGTTGCCCTGAAGTGCTGTTTCTGCAGAGCTTTACAGGCTTTTCAAGGGCTGGATGGGATGTTCATCACCCCTCAGGAAATCATTGGAGTCCAGCTGCCTTGAAGACAGCCGTGTGATGGCTTTGCTGCTGGCTGTGCAGAGGAATATAAAATATGGAGCAGGAATCACCTCTCTGTGAGGAGGAAGCACCTTGAGTCGCTGGTGTTGTGGCGTTCTCATTCCTCATGGGATCCTGACCTGCACAGAGAGACACAGAATGTGACTCTTGATCTCCAGTGACAGCCAAGAACCAAAGGATTAATGGAGAGGAGAATGGATTCACAGTAGTGCCAGTGATATCTGGGGAAACATGGAATTGATACTCCCACCTCCATACTAAAAGCTTCCCACCAAACATACTTTGTACTATTGTCCAAATGGAAACCTTGGGAACCAAAATTCAAATACCCTTTTGTAAACTCTTTAGAGTCTGCAGTCCCAGATACAGGTTTGGAGCAGAAACAGCAAGGCAAGGCTGGAGGGCTGAGCTGGGAAGGTTAGAGATGTGCTGTAGGTCATAAACATTGAGACTTTAAAATAAGTCTGATTAGGGGAAAAAATATTGCAGAATGTGGGTGTGGATTGAGTGTTTGGCTTGTCCCTGAACTTGAAATGAGTGGATTTGCTATGCTGGGTAATCTAGAAGTGATTAAACCTTTTTCAGGTGCGCTGACTTGTACACCATATGTAGTCTAGCTCTGGCAGCATGGAGGTTTGTCCAAGCAAGGACTCCAGTTCTCAGTGGGATAAACTGGCTTGTGTGAAGCTGCTTGGTTTGTGACAGCTGCTTCCAGTGCCTGTGCAAGCCAGCCCGTGTGTTTCACTTGTACAGAGAGAAAACATCCTTTGCTGCCTCCAGGCTGTTGTTGAACAGCCAGGGTGTCTGCATCGACCTCCATGAGCAGCTACAGGCCCTGTCAGGAGACTCAAAGTGATACTTCAGAGCTTCAGAAGATCATCTGTAGGTCAAGTAGGATCTTATTCCCTGCTTTCCCATCCCCACATTCACAGCAGCAGTGCTGGCCAGGGGGGGTGGTGCCTGGAGAGGGGAGCACAGCTCCCGGCACTGCCCCAGGGAGCAGCCAAACCCAGCTCCTGTGCCACAGCAAACATCCCTGATTTGGAATGGGATTTTGCCAAAAGCCAGGAGTAAAAGGGGGAAAGGCACAAAATGACAAATCTAGCTGTTTCAGAAGCCACAGGGGGCAGAACAGTCTGGAGAAGCAGGGTCTGCTGCTGTACAATTTTTTCCCCACTCATCAAATTCTTTGTTTCATTCCGAAATTGTTCCTCTAGCCACAGGCAGAAGCTGTGGTTTGCTGAGCCTGGCACGGATACCCCATCCCTGGGAAATGTTTGGTCTCACACAATGGGAGACATGCCTTTTGGAAACATCAGCATCTTTAGTCAAAGATGTATGGAGCTTCTCAGTGGTAAATCAGGGTTAGGATGAACAGCAATCTGCTGTGAGCAAAGGGCTCCTGGCTTAGCTGGGCACAGCCATGCTGGGTGGGCATCTGTGTGGGCACAGCTGACCATGGCTTCCTCACCTTGCTTGTGTTAGAGATCTGAGAGGTACTTGGAGAGGCAGAGCAGTTTCTTGACCATTGCAGATTTTTGAGGCTGAATTTTTAATGGGCAATCAGCTCAGTTGTCAGATTTCAGTCTTCCAGTCACTTGGATTCTGCCCTTATTCTGAGAAAACTCTTCCTCAATTCTCTAATTTGTGCATACAGATTGGGTTAAGCAAACTGTCAAAAGCAAAATTATTTTAAAAGATTTTAAAAGGGCTCCCTCTCCTAAACATAGATCCATTGTTCAGCTGCTCAAGTTCATCCCAGCAGAGGATGTTAAGAGCATTTACCTTGTGTTTTATTCCTTCCAATAAAGACACCAGATGTTATTTGGATGGTTCACCCCCCAAAAGGACTCATGCTTAGAGAACCTGTGCCATTGATTGCCATCAAATTGTCTGATCTCATTGTTAGTCTCTAGAAGGACAAAGTACCTTGAGGTGTTGGAGAAGGAGCTGCCGTGCTTCTGTTTCCACTGGACTTATCATCTAGATAAAGAAAACATGGGAAAGGACAATTAACTTGGGAAGCCACTACAAATTCCACTGTGGAGAGCTGCTGGGTGTCCATGGAATAAAAATCTTTATTTGCATGATACTTTCCCTCCTGACAGACATCGGGATGCCTGGTTAGCCAGGTGTGGTGTCAGCTCAGAGTGTACCTGACAGGTGAGCTTGGCAGAGGGAGCCTGGGGAGGCTGGAGCTGCTCCAATACTTGATAAAGCATGATCTGGATTTTCTGGTATGGGCTTGGCCTGGCTGTGTCCATCTGGGGAGCTGGAATGAACTGCTCTTTCAGCAGAGACTCCAAGAAATTCAATATTTGCAGAATTGCTGAATAACCAGCACAGTGTGGACTAGCCCAATATTCTGATGCCTGCAGTTTGGCTTGGATAAGGAGGGAGGCACAAACAGGTCCTTCCTGAGCAAATATTTGAGTTTTCCATCCTTACCTCGCTCAGTGGTTGCTGTCAGGGGTGTTGTAGTGCTGGGGGAGGGTTTGCCTGTAGTAGTTTGACCCACAGAGGTGAGGCTCAGCTTGGTCGGTGGTATTGACTTTACTGATGGCTCTGTAGGGAAATTGTGGTGTTACTTCAAAAAGTTCAGCTCAGAAACAGCTTGGAGAGGACACAGCTATTGTAGAGACCTCAAATTCCTCGAGAGCTAGGAATAATCTGCTAGGGAAAGCATGGAAATAGCCTTCATCCTGCTCAGAGTCAATGAACTCTTGTACTTTGGAATTTCCTTTTGCTCTTTTCACTGTGAGGAGATGCTGAGCTGGCAGAGCTCAGCAAAAAGGTGGAGAAAGTCAGGATTTGCCACTGCTTCTTTCCCTGCTTTGAAAAGTGAAGGTGTTTTTGTCACCAGACACTTGACCTGCCTGCAGCTGTCTGGCACCCATGTGATCATTTCCTTGTGTACTGAAATGCCAACTTTCACCTTTCATTTCACTCAGAGTCTCCAGGCATAAATAATTCAGCTCTTGAAGTGGTCTGGAGGCTCCATCCTCCGCCTCAACCTGCTCCAAACTGCACCTGATCCAGAGCAAGATGTGAGAGGAAAAGCTTTCAATAATCCCTCTGCAAGGAAGAGTGGATCACCAGCTGGGAATTTATAGGCAAGTTCCTTGTCTAGACTGCTCTTGGCTTTCCAATAAAATGAGAAAATGGTGAAATGGTTTCAAGGTTAGTGTGGTGGGGTTTTTTTCCCCTTTATCCAAATGCTTCACTCAAATATTAGAATTTAGGATTAAGTTCCTTTTTTGTCTGCAAGGCTTGGAAGCAGAAATATTTTTGAGATCTTATTCCTTGATATTTTTGGGGTCCCTCTGGAAGGGCAGCTGTACTTAATATTTTTTCCTGAAACATAGCTGGAAGTGATCTGTCTCCAAAGATCCAGGTGGACACTAACAGATGTGGAGCTGCAGAGATCATTTCTTGTGTAATTGCTTTTCTGTACATATCTAAAAATCATAGGAAGACTTGGGTTGGAAGGGATCTTAAAGATCAGCCAGGTTGGATGGGGCTTGTAGCTTGGCTGCCTGGGATAGCAGAAGGTGTCCTTGTCCATGGGGAATGGGATGAGCTTTAAGGGCTCTTCCAACCCAAACCATTCTGGGATTCCATTCTATGATCTTATTTCTCCCTATTCAATTTGAAGACTTTTTCCCCCCGGTTTTGCTCACACCTGTGCCTCTATCCCTGTGGGGTGAGTTGGATGGATCAGAAGCCCTGACACCACAAAATTTCCCTTCTCCTCACCACTGTCCTCTGCACAGCCCCAGTTACTGCGGGGTGGCCCAGCTGGACTGAGGTCAGACCAGTTCCACACTGGGATGTCCCCAGGCCACTGTCCTCGGTCTCCAGCTGAGCATTACCTGAGCTGTGGTTCTTTGCTTCAGGGCTGCCTGCTGTTGGTTGGGATTGACCTGGAACACAAGCAGAGGCACAGAGGTGACATTTCCAGGCTGGTGGGATCCCACAGGGAGGGTTGGAGGATGGGCCAGATGGCTACCACTGTAGCCAACGAGAGCAGAAAGGGTGAGGGGAACAAGAGATGCTGAGGAGAGGGTTTGTCACTGGTGTGGCTGTAGGGACCAACTCCATGGACCCATTGCTGCTGGGAAACAGCTGAGGAAACAGGGAGCAGTGATGAGGCAGGATCCCTCTGCTTTCCCCAGGCTTCCTGGAACACAGCCTCACTCCTTCCAGCCAAATGGGAGCCAAGCCAGGTCACCCTCTGGGGCACAGTGCCCTCCATGTCCCCTGGAGATCGGGGGGTGAGTGGTGATGGATGGGGCAGGCAGGGGCAGGATCTTGGAAGAAGATCCCTCAACAGATGGGAATTTTGAATCAGGGTCCCATTTGGGGCCTCTCCATTTGCATCCCTCCATTTCCATGTGCATCCACATCCAAACAGACACATAAAGCACATCGCAAGGCAGAGGTACCTGTTCCAGCAGGGCTGGAGGAAGTTGTGGAAGCTGTAGAACCTGAAAGGAAAGAGCAGAGTGTGAGTGGTGCTGATCTGTGGTGGTCACTAATGCACTGCTCTTCTTTTTCCTTGTGTGCTTTGGGTTTTCCTCATCTTCTGTCAGAACGACTTTGAAATATGGGATTCCCCCAAAAGCATTAGCATAGAAGTAGTAGCAAAGAAGTTTTACTGAGTGTAAAACTATCAGGCTCTGAGTAAATTAGTAGTGGGAGTTTATCCAGCCAGGATAAATGTCCTCCTCCCCTTTGGGGGGCCATAGAAATCCATGGGGTCATTCCCTCCCTGTGAGCTGTTTGCCCCAGCTCAGCCCTGGCACAGAAGGGTGTATGACCTTTGTTCTGGAGCTGTTCTGAGGTAAGACACACATTTGAGCCCTTTGTTCCCTTGAGACCTTAAGGAATGGATGCATGAGGGTTGTAAAGGCTTCCAGGAGCCACTGGGACTGTTCTCCTTCCTATCCTGTGTATCCTGGAAGCTGGAGCCTGGGGCTGTGAGTCTGGAGGGAGCTGCAGGCCTCAGGAGCTGCCTTCCCTGTAGGGCTGGGTACTCCTGGAGGTCCATACAAGGTTTTAGGTGTTTCACTGGATCCACAGTTCCTCAGCTGAAAGGTAGTTTTGTTTGGTTATTTGTTTACCTTTTTTGGATTCATGACAAAGCATCCCTGCCCCTATCCCTCCCATTTCCTACTCTCAGCATCCATGATGTTTCCCTTTAAGCCCCAGCTCCCGGAGTCCTGTGCTCATGGAGTCACAGAGCAGAGTATTTTGAGGAACTTTTGAGGTCATCTAGTCCAGCCCCAAGGGTTAGATGAGAAGCCAATTAAAAATACTGCCCTTGAAAATGGGAGAAAGAAATGTCCCACACTTGAGGACAAAACCTGGGAAATGTAAATATGCTTTAAATGCTCAAATCAAACCCAGCTGGTTTGACTTTGAGAAGGTGACTTTGAGTCTGTCATTGCTGGAATGTACATCCTAATTGGGATTTTCAGATGGTTATTGCTGGTGACCCTGGTGCTCTCCGTGGTTACGTTTAATGAAAGAAATGACACTACAGGTACAGAAAGCAGTTGAATCTGACTCCCCTGGTGATCCATCTCACCAGAGTCCCACGGGAGAAAGAGGATTTGGGCAGAAAGGGGCAGCAAAGAAGGTTAAATCCTTCCAGCACCCTGTCCCTCCCTCGTGATGCCTCAGGGCCCTGTGGTGGGAGCAGTGCCTTTGCAGGGGGTGCAGGGGAGGGTCCGGCCAGGCAGCACCAGCCAGGGCACAGCAGTTTTCAGCCAGGACCTGCCCTCCACTGGGGGCAGATGCAGCTCAGATGCTGCTTCTCTTCTCTCCTGACCCAGCTGTGAGAGAGCTCCTTCCCAGGCCCCCTTTCTCACCAAGGAGGGGATCAGAAGCTTTTAAAAGCCTGTAGCTCTGACCTGTCTCAGAGCTCCAGCCTGTAACACTCCATAATGGCTCCAAATCAAAAGAGGGCAGGGATAGATGGGATATAGGGAAGAAATTTCTCTCTGGGAGGGTGGGCAGGCCCTGGCACAGGGTGCCCAGAGCAGCTGTGGCTGCCCCTGGATCCCTGGCAGTGCCCAAGGCCAGGTTGGACGCTGGGCTTTGAAGCAGCCTGGGACAGTGAGAGGTGTCCCTGGGACAGTGGGAGGTGTCCCTGCCATGGCAGGGGTGGAATGAAATGAGCTTTAGGATCCCTCCCAGCCTAAACCACTCTGTGATTTCAGGATTTGATGCCAGGAGCTGTAGGGGTGATGTAGATGAACTTTGGGGTAGGTCCATGAGCTGCTGGTGCCCGGGGGAGGCTGAGGGCTGAGGGAGGGGTGTCTGGAAGGAGACCCTCAGCACTGAGTGTGGTTCTGGCTCAGAGCTCACCCTCAGCACCCTCTGGGCGTAGTGAGTTCCTGATTGATCTCATTTTCCTCATGGAATTGCTTTGGAGCTGTAATTGTTTTTGTGTCTGAGGCTTTATGACAATGATCCCAGCCAGACAGGAAGTGTGTAAACCATGGTGAATACATAATAAAACATGGTTTATTCCCAGACACGGTTTGGCTGTGAAAATCAGACTGGACTTTTCAGACCTTTTCCATGGTTTTCTCTTCTGATTTACTGGGCAGCAGGCTGGGAAAACTGGCCTGTTCAATCCATGAAAGAGGAGACAGGATCAGATCTTTAATCACACAGAGAGGAAGGAACTGGTTGGTTTTCTAACTCCATTTGGAGCCGGATCAGGAAACAAGGACCTTGATGTGCAGCAAGGAAAAGGGAGGCTGGGAAATAGGAACCTGCCTTAGCACAGGGCTAGTGAGGTGCTAGGAGTTACTGTGTTGGAGAACTTATGGGATATCCTTCCCTAGAGGTTTTGAAGAGAAATTTAAAGGAGCATCAGGGCCGTAAGAGATGGGGTTATGGGCAGCTGTACCATCACCTACTAAATCAATTAACATCATGGGAAAAAAAGAATGTTTTAGGCACGTGTTTGCCCTTCCTAAAGAGGTAGAGTTGCTTCTTTTGAGGAAGGGAGATAATTCTGGTCACCAGTTTGCAGATGCCTTAAGATACTCTCTACATGCAGCACAAAAAATAATGTGCTGAGATCATCATGGGGGGGTCAATATCCTCCAGCAGCTGCCAGACTCAAACAGCTCCTCTTTCTCCAAAATTCCCTTGCAGGACCCATTGTCTTGTTTTCCTGTGGGGAGATGTATCTGTGGCCCATTTATGAAAATGCTCCCAGGAACATTTTCATGGACATGACACATGGAAGCGCCCAGAATCGCTGGAGAAAGAGCTGCTGTCTGCCCTTAGCCTTTGCCAAAGGAAAAGGGGAATGAAGGTGCTGAGCTGGATATTTATTCCAGCATTTTTTGGTGCAGATGAGGAGAAATCTGAGAGATTGAACAGAGCTTCTGGGGAGGATGGGAGGAAGCTGAGGGAGGTGACATTGCCCTGTTCTGCCATGCCTGATGGGACCATCCATGGGCCAACTCCAGCATCCCTTGGACAGGAGGAAATGATTGTACTCAACACTTTCTTCACTGCGGCTCATCCTGTCACTGAGGGTCACACTGGAGACCTTCTGAAGTGCTCTGTTTGCAAACCTAAACCACGTGGTTATTGCAAAAAAGATGAAAAAGCAGTTTTTTCCCACTGCTCAGTTCCCAGAGTTCCTGTGGCTGGGCTGATGCTCGCCCTGCTCTGAGTGTTGCTGTGGAGAGGCTGAGGGATGGAGATCCCTTCTGGCATTCTGCTCCGGAATAAACGGCCCTGGCTCCTCTAAACACATCCACACTTCATTTCAAACTGGAGCAGGCCTGGCTCCGACTTCTGGCCGCTGCTGCTTGTTATGCCTTCCCTGCCAACTCAAATAAGCAAAAGTCCTGTTCTATTGGGTGTTTTCTTTTGGGGAGGATGCTCAGCATCCCCGATCCTGCAGGAGCGGGAGGGATCCGTGCAAAACAGGATGAGACCAAACTCCCAGTGTGGGGCTGGATGGGGATGAACAAAATGCGCCACGTGTCGCGGCTCCCTGCAGACATCCCAGGGGATTCTGGAGTTGGAAACTGTTCCCTCCCAGTGCTGCTGCCAGCATGGAGAGCCCTGGCTGTATAAACAGCTCCCAGCAATAATCAGGACGTGGCCGGCGCAGCTGGAATTGCAATAAACATCAAAGCCCTTCCACGAGGACAAGCACTGCCAAGGAGTTTGTTGCGTGTTTGGGTGCAAAGGATTTACAGCTGGATTGTGCAGTCCTGGGTGGAGACTGGGAGCTGGCTGAGGGATTTACGATGGGAAATACGGCTTTGTGCTGTCATGGGAAAGTCCCAGTGAGCCACGGGAGCTGCAGGGCTGCAGAGGAGCCCCTTGGGGCTGCAGCTGCATTTCTTCAGGGCTGCAGCTGCATTTTGCACTCGATGCTCACTGCTTTCCAGTTAGTTTTTCCAAAGGGTAAACAGGATAATTTTGGATTTCTGTTTTTGGCAGTTGTTTTTCTGTGGGGCTAGGTGTGTCTAGACTGACCTGGAGCCTTCTCTCATGGCAGCTGAGGTATTCCCAAGGCCAGCAGCTCACCCCACTCACTCCTCAGCACAAAGAGGGTGATGTCAGCCAAAAGACAGGTGAATTTTAGGTACTTCTGCTTTGGTATTATTTTTGGCATTTGTCGATAGTTAAAGTATGTTTTTTCCAGCTGCTGACCAAAGAGAGGGACTACTTCAAATCCCAAACTTTGCCAGGGCCTTCAGTAGACACCTGAGCCCGCTGTTGGAGAGGTTTCAGCAGGGTTTAGATCAGGGTCAAGACAGGCTTGTGGTGCCCAGCCTGTGTTCACAGAGGGCTGGAGTCACTGAGGAGGAGCTCTGGCACTCTGTGTGGAGTCACAGGGACTGCTCCTGTCCAGTCAGAACTGCTGATGGGGAGGGAGCATCTATTCCCAGTGACAAGGAACCCTGGGCTCGTCCCTTCCCTGGCAGTTTTGGGGGATGTCCCACCTGCAGAGCCCACGGGGCAGTGCTGTACCTCTGTGTCACCCTGTGCTTGAAGACACTTTCAAAAAAGAGATCCAGCAACCTAAAAATAGGCTTTGCAACTCAGATATTGGCACTTCTGTCAGATGACCCAAGACAAAAAAAGATACCAACCACTTAAAACAGGTGCAGCTGTTTCCTGGGTGAAACACAGCAGCAGAGAGCAACACCCAGTTCTTAGGACTTCCACACGGAAAAAAATCCTCTTTTAGGAAACCTGGAAAGCAGGGAGTTCTGCCAAAGCCTAGGTCCTGTTTTATTAAATGTCTGAATAAGGTGTCTATGCCTTGAGGTCTCACAGCAGAACAGGTGGGGTGGGAATTGTGGAGGAGAGAGAGGAAAAGTGTTATTCTGCAGGGTGTATAACTGACAGCCCAAATCAGGGCCAGATCCACAGAAGTGTTCAAGGGCCTAATTCCCAAATGGCATGGAGAGGGTTGGCAACTGGCTGCCAAATTGTTCTGAATTGTAATGACTCAGTCAAAGTGTTATGGAAAGTTTGGAGAGCCAGGAATTAATCCCGGATCTCATCAGCAATTAAAATTAATCTTTGCCTTCCTCTGCCCGTCCTCAAGGGCTGGACCTGGGCATTCTCTCCAAGCACCACATTCCATGCTCCTCTCTGGTGAGCCAGTCTGGAAGCAGATCTTAGTGGGAGGCAATTAAAACCCACTTGGATGTAGAAAACAACCTGGGAGACAAACAATGTGGGGAAGCTGCGGGCACGGAGCGGCTCTGCTGCATCCCTGTGCTGCCCAGGGCTGGTTTCTCCATGTAAAGGAGTTGTTCCTGGAAGGAAAAGCAGCCTGGCTTTTCTCTTGGCTGCACCACCACTGCTCCACCAGGCTGCTGCTCCTTCACCCTCCCAGCTGCTCGCTGGTTCCAGTTTCCTCCTGAGCTGCTTATTTTAGAGCTCGGGGTTTGCTCCTGGTGATGTGGGTCCTGTCCTTCTCCTGTCCATGCTGCTCCTCAATTTTGGAGCTGGGTCTGGGATTTTGGAGGGGAAATCACTTCCTGCCCAGTGCAAATGAGAAATGGGGGCACCACCAATCCAGGATCGATGGGACCCGGAGCCTAGCCTGTGCTTTTTGCCTACCTACAGTTTTTCAATAATACTATTCATTAGCAGAGCTCAAAGCACTTTACAGAGGAGACTTTCCAAGTTTCTTCCCAAACTGATTATTCTTAAATTGATTATTCTTTAATTCTGAGATTACCCAGGTTTATTTGAGTGCTGCTCTATGGTGTTTATGAACCACCAAGCAGGAATGTGATCTGCTGGGACTGGTTCAGGAGACAAGGTGTGAAAGGGGCTGGTGGCTAAGGGATTTCTCATAATTCCTGTTCTTTCCACCTGCTTTTCTTGAGTGTCCTGGCTTGAGTGCCAGGGGAGCAGTTGAAGGATAACCCTGCTTGGAAGAGGTTCCACTCTCACAGAAGCAACAGCTACAGGCCAGGTAAAGCAACTTGGCCTGACAATTCATCTGAGTCCAGATTTTGGGCGAATGACCCAAGTTTTATTCCCACATTTCCTAACTCTTCATGTATCCCCCCATATCTCATGTCCTCCCAGTGTGGGCAGCAGGGCCAGGGGGATTCTGCCCCTCTGCCCTGCTCGGTGCCCCACCTGCAGAGCTGCCCTCCCTCAGGGCATTCCCCCTTGTCCTGTCCCTCCATGCCTTGTCCCCAGTCCCTCTCCAGCTCTCCTGGAGCCCCTTTAGGCCCTGGAAGGGGCTCTGAGCTTTCCCTGGAGCTTTCCCTTCTCCAGGTGAGCACCCCCAGCTCTCCCAGCCTCCCCCCATGGCAGAGCTGCTCCATCCCTCTGACCACACTGGTGCCTGCTCTGGACTCAGGTGGGAACTTCTCCCTTGTTGAGGTGGTTGGGTCGTGCTGGGTGGGCTCCTCTGGGAACAGGAGCCTGCAGAGCTCCCAGCTGGGGCTTTCCTGGTGCTGCAGAAGCCCCAGTTCCTCTCTCCAGCCTGGCTTCCCAGCAAGTGTTCCTGGCTTTGGGACACCAGCACCACCTCCTGCAAGGACACCTGTTGTTGACTCACCTATTGTAAATGGGACAGAATTCCTGGAAGCTGCTGCAGTCGGATCTGCAGAGTCACCGAGGGGTTTCACGTTACCGAAGGGTGCAGTTTGTTGTGTGAACAAACATTTCCCCAAACCACCTCCTGCTTTCTCTTCCTTGTTCACCACGTCAGGGCTGGGCTGGCCTTGCCCTTGGCTGAGGAATTTGCTTTAGGATGCCCGGGTTTGAGGATGCAAGTCTGGAATCTGGGTGCCTGTCCTTCAGCTGCACCCCATCTTTTTGATTATATCAAAAATATATCTCGAAATACATGTCTGCTTTTGAAATATCAGATTTCTCATGGCATTATCCATCCACAGGCTGTGGCACAGATAAGGAGAGCAGTGGATGGAACAACAACAGTGGGAAATCCTGCTGGGTTTTCATCAGCTTTGAGGAGGAATTTTTTCAGTGGAAATCTTTTGTCTGGAAAACGCCTGCCCATTGTAATGGAAAGGGTCCATAGGAAGAGGTTTGTTTGGACAAATTTTCTGCTAAGTGTTTCTGGGGGGAGGAAAAACAAATTGGAAATGTGCCAGACCTTCTCAATTCAGCAATTTCAAAATAACAGTTTGAACCTCCCTTATCTGAACCTCCCTGCAGAAATAACCATGAGAATGGAGAAGTTTCATTTAGGAAATAATAAATTAATAGAATACTGAGTTTGCACCAATCAAATGTGAAAGAGAAAGGCTTGTGTGGGACCAGGCAGGGGTTAGTGTCCAGCCAAAGCTGAGGATTCTGTGTGTCCTCAAGGTTACCTTCATCTCCCCCAGGGAGGGAGCCTTTTCCAGAGCCCCCAGTTCCCTTTTCCAGCTGCTGCTGTGCTGGGAAATCACGGAACCTGACTGCCCCTCTCACTAAGCTGCTGCTTTGCCTCATGCAGAAGCTTCCCCCAGGGGCTGCACCACCTTAGGGACTTGCTGTAAAATTAAAAATGAAATTAAAAAGCCATTTTGGGGCTGTTGGATCAGCGCAGAAGGGGGAGGCAGGACACATTCCAGGGAAGGCCGGTTTGGTGGGAGAGGTGTGATGGTGCTGTGACCATGGAGGGGGACTGTCCCTGCCCCTGATTTCAGACAGGTAGCTGATTTCAGACACAGGGATGCTGTTGGGACTGGAGGATGGAGGGTGGCGTCCCTTCCAGCTGCTGCTGCAGCAGCCAGGTGCTCCTGGAAGCTGGAATTCTGGGCAGTGCCTCTGGGATTCCCACTCCATGGATCTTGGTGTGGTGCAGCCCAGCCAGGGAAGGGGCCTGACCCCATCTGTGCCCTTCCTGTCCCATAAAAGCCCTTCCAAGTAGTTTGAAGAGGGGAAGCAGCATTCTAGGTGGGCATTAAGGAATGTCACAGGGTGGCCAAGGTGCTCAAAGCCCCTGGATGTGATCCTTGCTCTGATCCCAGGCACAAATCCCCCCTTTGCTGAAGGCAGCAGTGTTGCCCTCTAATGAAGAGAGAAAATTTCCAATCTATGTGCTCTTATTTCTTGGAATTATACAGCTACAAACTGAATTGCTTTCTATATTCTACAGAATGAGATGATCTTTCCTTTCCAACACAAACCATTCTATGATTCTCTGCCTTTTAAAAATCCCATTATTACCAGCACAGTGGCTGTAACCCGAGGCAGCTTCTATGGTTTAATGATAAAACCTCGGAGTTGGAGACACATTATTTTATACTCCTTTGAATGTATTCCAGCTCCCAGCTACTACAGCTGTCAGCAAGGCAAGAGGGGCCTGACAATGCAGGGAAAAGCAACCTGTCATCCTTTGGAGCAGGAAACCAGCTCCTTCATCCCATACCTCGACTCACATGGGAAAGAGAAGTTAAAGCAGAATTACCCCAAAGCAGCAGAATTATTACAGCAAGGACGAGGTGTGCTCTGCATGAGCCTTGCACGTGGGCTTTGTATTTAAAATAATGAGAGCAAAAAGTGCAAATAAAAAGTATTTTTGAGGGAAACAATGTCCTGTACATTGAAACATTCCACCTTTACTCTTATTTGACAAAAGCCACTTACTCCAAACGCCTCAGCAGAAACACTCCTTTCATTAACCAGGAAACAAATCTTTGTAGTCCAGCACTGCCAAACAAATCCTGTAAACCTGACAAAGCCACATTTTCCCCAGCAACCTGACCCCTACCCCCCTGAGCTGATTCCCAGTGGCAGCTCCCGCACCTTCCAGCCTCTGCCCGGTTCCCTTTGGAGCCCCCCGCGAGGCCGGGCCCCCCAGATCCCCCCGTGCTCCCCGCGGTGTGCGGGAGCTCACCTGGGAGCAGCAGGAGGAGCCAGAGGAGTGGATGGATGCACGGCAGCAGCATCTCCGCGCTGGTTTGTGGCCCGCGGAGCCTCTGGCCATCCCGGGAGGGACGGCGAGCAGCGACTCGCCTGCCTGGGCTGACTCTCACACGGCTTCCTGTTAAAGAATAGGAGGAAACGGGCTGAATCCACAGGGGAACTGTGTTTTTCAGCCCATTATGGCCGGGGAGGATGTGAGACATCATCGCTCACCGGCGGCAGAGGAAACCTCGCCGAGCTTTGCCGGGGATTCGGCTCCCGGCACGGAGGGATGCTCTGCTCTGGCCTCAGCGGCTCCCTTACGGTGCTGGGGTTTTTGGGAGGTGTTCTGTGTGAGGTAGGATGTGCCCAGGTCCATCCCCCCACATCAGCCTCACTGGGGTAAGAGCTGCTGGAGGAGCCTCCCCGCCAGCTGAGAGGGGGTTTCTTACACATCCGTGAGGAATTCAGGGATAACTGCTCCTGGTGGGGCCAGGGTAGCTCAGCAGCTGGAGCTGTACCCTGTGCCTCCCTGGGCAGCTCCAGCGAGTCTGGGTGCTGGCACATGCCAGCTTTGGGATGGTGGCTTGGGGATGCTCCTCTTCAGGCAGGACAGCCTCCCTCCCTGCAGGACACACAGCACATGCTGGGCTTGGACTGACCCCATCCCCAGTTCCTGGAGAAGGGGAGGAACTGGGGAACTGGGCTGGTTCTGCCCCCACCCAGCCCCAGGGGTTCAGGCATTTGGTTTCTTGGCCCTGAGCTTGTGTTGGGCTGGTCTGTGCAGGCCCTGCCTGTCACAGAGTGAGCTCCAGAGGTTCTGATTTATCCTGTGCTGGATGTCAGGGGGTGTTTGTGGGAGTAGAAGCATTTTAGTGTCCCCACCTAGGAAAGGCTCCTGTGTCCTTCTCGAGGGCTCTGTGTGGGTGTTCAGGATGCAAAGCCAGAGGATTCTGTCTCCTGGCTTTGCATCCTGATCTGAGGGGCTGGTCCAGCCTCCTCCCACAGCCCCCAAAAAGCCAAAGGCAAAGGAGATTCTCCTTCACTGCATGGAGGGCATCAAGGGTGTCCTATGCTGCCTTGTTCCCATGGCTGGCAGACAGCAGCAGGACTGGAGGGACTGCTCTCCCATGCATAGCACAGCTCCTCACATTCCCTGAGCCTCTTCCAACCCCTCCAACCCCCCAGGAAAACCACCAGGCCCAAGGCTGGCGGCCCCCACAGCAGCCTTTGCTGGGACAAACTCCCTGCCTGCAGCCCCCCCATCCTTTTGTCCCTTGCACAGATGTGACGCTCAGAGATTATGCTGTAGATTAAGGTTTTACTGAATCCTGAAATGAGTGCAAATACCCAGAAGCTCACACGCAGTTAAATCTCTTCTGGATGCTTGGCTGGATGGTGGAAAAGGCATTTCCCACCCTGTCCTCCCCACGTGCAGGAAGGACAGAGCCCAAATATTCACCCCAGCCTGTCTGCTGAGAGCCTGCAGGTAAGAGCAGTGGTGTTTTGGGGTGGAAGGATGGGAAGATGTGTTTGGTAATGGCTGGAACTCCAAGGGATCCGTATTTTCTGACTTCTGCTCACGGTCACTGCTGGGGCAGAGGGTGTGACACCGCCCTCTGGGCCAGGGGGATGTACCTGTGTGCAGGACGGTGGCACGGCCGGCGTGTGAGGGGAGGGATGTGCCAGCCCCGAGCTGGCGCTGGCTCCTGCCTGTGACCCCCAGCAGCTCACACAAACCTTTAGGTTGGAAAAACCTCCAAAACCACCGAGTCCAACCATTGAACTGGAGGCCCAAAGTGCTCAGAGTGCCCCACGGACTCAGCCCACAGCCGTGCTGGCAGACGCTCCTTCTGCAGCAGAGGGACCCCGGCAGGGACAACCATCCCCGGGGCTGTGCCCTCCCTGGGGACAGGGCCCTCCCAGCCCGGAGGGGACACCGTGTCGGGCTGTGCAAACAGCTCACATGCGGAAGGGGGGTTTTAACACCCATTCCTTCACCACATTCAATTTTCACGCCCCGCCGGTGGCAGAAGGGAGGTTTCCTGCAGCCGAAGGGGGGAGGGAGGGTGCTTCTCCCCAGACAAAAGGGCCCTTGTCCCGCAGCGGGGGACAGGAGGGTCGCACGGCGGCAGCGCTGATGTGGCAGCGGGCAGGGACGGGAGCAGCGCTGCCCGCGGGATGAGCGGGCGCTGCCCCGGGGAGTCCCGGCGGGGCCGGGCCGGGCTGGGCCGTGACGTGGCAACTTCCGAGGTGAGTCCGGCTGCACCTTCACCGGAGAGCCAGCCCGCAGCGCGTCCTGCTCGCCCCGCCGGCAGCTTCCCAACCCCGCCGCCGGAGACGATGCTTCCCAGGCAGCAGGGAGGCCCAGGTACCCCGTGGGGCTGGGAGGGCTCTCCTTCCTTCCTTTCTTTCCCCTTGTCCCCTGCTCCCACCCGCGCTGGCTCCTACAGCATCTTGTCCCTGGAGAGGGACGACTGATGGGGCTGGGTCACCCTGGGAGCTCCCCGTGGGGTTTGGTCCTGGATCAGCACCGTGGGGCTGGGGGCAGAGAGGGGAGGGCAGAGGGCTCCCCACAGGAGCCAGGTGTAGTGTCCAAAGGTGCCCAGGGCAGGGGATGTGAGGCATTGCCTTGTCCTACAAGCCCCAGACTTCACCACGGAAATTTCTCCTGTGCTGCGAGCCCGAGGGAGGGGATGCTCACGGGATCACCCGTTCCCTGGCAGCTGCAAGTGCAGGCAGGAGCTGCGGGCTCGAGGGCAGGAGGTGAGGACAGGGACGGGCTCTGCTGGGTGCTCACCCCCCGTGTCCCTGTGCCAGGTCACCCCGCTGAGCCATGAACTCCTCGGTGCCCAGCAGCCAGCTGAGACAGCCCGAGCCCCAGGACGTGGCCGCCTTCACTCCCGTCGCCATCGCCAAGAGCGTGACCAAGAGGTCGGACGCGCTGCCCGTGATCTCGGCCATCGTCGTGCTCTTCGTGCTGCTGGCCGTGTTCATCATCCTGGCGGTGCACTACGGCCCCCAGCTGCGCACGGTGCAGATCACGCTGTTCCACGAGCCCATGCCCCAGCACATGGACACCGTGCTCCTCACGGACTGGAGGCAGCTGGGCTCCCACGGGAAGCTGCCGGGCCGGGATCTGCCCGGCATGGACTCGGCTGGCGTGACCTGCCACTGCTCCTGCAGCCATCACCTTCCCCACGGCAGTGCTGAGCCCAACGTCATCGAGATCACCTACCTGTGACAGGGGCCGGGGCCGCCTGGGCGGGGCTCGGGGGATGTGTCCCGCTGGAAGAGCTGCGGTGGGCTGCTCGCGCATCCCGGGGCTGACCCACCGCTGCCCGCGCACGGAGGCTGCACCTCCCCAGACCCGTGTCTGGCCCCAGGAATGCTCAGCCAGGAGGTTCACGGTCCCTGCAGTGCCCCTGGAAGCTGCATCACCCCAGACCCATCACCGGCCCCCAAAAGTCCAGCGCAGGGGTGCCACTGTCCCCAGGCAGCAGCTGGGTCCCAGCCTGGGTTCTGGGGCCGGCTCAGCCTACGTGGGACAGCTTTAGCATCTCTTCTGGTTTTACCTGCCCTGGTTTTACCTGTCTCACATTGCCTGGGAGTGGCCAGCAGAACTGCCTTGGTCCTTGCCCCACCCGAGGAGCTCCAAGGCTGTGCTCAGCCCCCTGACAGTTGCTGGAAGTTGCATCATCTGGAGTTGTTTTCCAGTGAAAGGTGTTTCCACACTCACAGTGTCCTCGTTACAGTGTTTATATGGTTCAGGGAAGCTTCCAGCCCCTCTCTGCCTCTTGCCGCAGCCCCTTTTCCCACACTGGGGGGTTAGAACATCATCCTGCCCCTGCCAGCCCCACCAGCCCCTCCGGCAAACAACCAGAGGACGGGAGGGGAGAGGATGCAGCTCCTGATTCCCTACTGGATGGAGCCGGTGACAGGGCACAACGTGTCCTGTCCCCAGTGAAGGTGGGTGAGAGGAGAGTGGTGACACAGCAGAGGCAGGAGAGGTGATAATGGCACATCACAGCTGGCTGAACATCTGGAGGTGCTGGCAGCAGAGGGGAAGCTCGTGAGACTCTGGGCAGAGCCTACAGCATCTCTGTGCCAAGGGATGGGGACACCTGAGGTCACCCTCACAGTGGTCACCTTCACTGTGGTCACCTTCACTGAGGTCATCCTCACTGTGGTCATCTCTCTGTCCCCATCCCTGGCTGCTGTCCCAAGGAGGGAGCGTGGTGGGGTTGGCATCCTCGGTGTTGAGGTGCCTCTGTCACCCTGGGGAGAACCTTGTTGAGGTGGCACAGAGGGACCAGGAGAGGTGAAACCTGAGCCCTGCAGGCTCCTGGGGGTGTCAGAGCATGGTCCCTGTTCAGCCCTGGGGTCTCTGCTGCTGGAGGCACCAGGATTTCATCAGTGCCAGTTTCTCCTCCCATGGTGGACGCAGGACCTCAGTGCTGCAGTGCCTGGGGAGGGAGCAGCCTCTGAGATCCCCCATGAGGATTTATTCTGCTGGCCAGCCCCAGAAGTCAGGATACAGCTCCTACCTCGCCCACTCTGTGTCTGCCCTCAGATCCCTGGCACAGATCCCTGTGGGCACAGCTGGACAAGAGATGGGCTTTACTTGTTCCTGCAGGTGCTGGAGATATTCCTGACATGGCAGATGCTCCAGGATCCCTCATCCCACTTATTTCCAGCCCTTTTCTTGCTTTAAAGCTGGGTAGTGGTTGGACTTACTGGAAACTTTTTGTCTCCACAACAAACAAACATAATTTATATTGCTTTTTGGGAAGGTTCTTTTCTGTTTCGAATTTGTTCCCATTTGTTTTCCAGGGCTGATAGGGCATTATCAGCTCTCCCACACCCATGTTAGAGGAGATAAAGGCTGTCATTGCCATTGAAAATCGTGGAGTCCTGCTCCCCTTTCCATGTCAAAAGAGGGCCTTCTTTGCAATGTGTGCATCCCTAACAGCACCCCTGAGGAGAAAATCACCTCTAGGGACTTCTCCTAATTAAGAAATCCTCTCTGTGAGGTGGGCAGGCCCTGACACAGCCCAGAGAGGCTGTGGCTGCCCCCGGATCCCTGGCAGTGCCCAAGGCCAGGTTGGACAGGGCTTGGAGCAGCCTGGGACAGTGGGAGGTGTCCTTGCCCATGGCAGGGGTGGCCCTGGATGGGATTTAAGGTCCCTTCCAACCCAAACCATTCCATGATCTCTTAAATGACCTCTGTGGGTTTTGGTCATCCCAACCAAGAGCTGGAGAAACTCCCTTGTGACCATCACAAGATCTGCTCTGTGACACCCAGCAGAGAGGCTGCATCCTCCTCCTGGGGACATCAGCTGGTGTCACCTGCCCAGGGTGAGGCAGCAGAGTCATCCCCAGCTTGGTGGCTGTGTCATTCCTGCTCAGGGTCCAGCACAAAGCCTTTAATTAGAGGAACAGGAGCTTTCCTGGCAGCTCCCTCTGAAGGACACCCACAGTAGGGAAACATCGTGTTTAGAGAGAAAAGATTAAAAACGTCTAAATATTAATAAAGAGAAAGACAAAATGGGTAATTATTGCTGGCACTTATTGATTTGCAGCCGCTGGGGACTTGTAAAGGTCTGATTTATGTCACAGTGTGCCGTGGCCTGGATCCATCACTTACCCTGTGCAGCACAGGGAACCCACCCCGGGTTGTTGTTCAGGTGTTTTGGGTTGTCAAACTAAAATCAAATCAAACTGGCAGAGAAAGGGGATGCTGCTGGGTGCCCCATGCCCTCATCCTGTCAGCAGCCCCTTCTACACTCTGCAAAGAGCCAGCACTGAAGCCCCAGCCTTGGGGAGCTCTTCCATGAGTTTCATTTGCAAACAGAAATTTAGGCACAAGCTTTTGGAGCACAAGAAAGAAATTACTGTAAGACTTAGAATAGCAAATTAAATCATACAAGCAAGTGACAATATGCTGCCAGTTTTCTCCTCCAGAAGGACATCAAGGGTTAGATCTCAAATCATTGCTTTCTCCCACACAATAAAACATCATTTTTGCAGCTTCTCCTCGTTTCTCTTTGGCCAGCTCTCCCTCTCTCTGCTCACAGAATTGCTTTTTGTAGAACCGAGCTTTTATAGAACACGTCAGGGTCCTGGAGCAGCAGAGCCGTGCATGGCATTACCATAACATTACTCTTCTCTATTCAAACACCCAGCCTGGCCCAATTTACTTCACTTATAACTTTCTTCTCCTCCTTAACAATAATCCTTTTATAAGCAGGGAGCAACAATAACTCTCCTTATCGTCCCCTCTGCGCAGGGCAGCTCCTGGAGCCCGGCAGGCAGGAGCTGCTTTGCTCAAAACCAGGTTTTTGCCTGGGGAAGCTTTCAGGAGCTGCTGCACTGATAATTAACTCTGTCCTCATCCGGGATCGCCTGCACGCCCTTTTATTTCCCTCCTAATTATGGTGTTGCCCTGCAGGAGGGGAAGCACCTTTATAACCCCCCAGAGGAGGGTTTGGGGGGGGGTACAGCAGCGTTTGGGGACACTCCGCTTGTGATGCTGCAGAGTTGCCTAAAATCGTGTAAAACCGAGGGAAACACCCTGAAACTGTGCAAAACCGGTGGAAACACCCGAACACCGTGCCCAACTGAGGGAGACACCCAGAGCAGTCGCTGAGGATGGAGAGGAGGCAGCTGCAGCATCGCCGGAGCCTCCCTGCAGGGCTGGGGGCGGCGGAGCCCCCCGGGACCGTGCGCGGGGGAAGGGTGGTCGCAGCCCTTCTGCGGGGACAGCCGGGGGGGCTCAGCATCCCCAGCCCCTCGGGCTGCGCCGGGGACCGGCGGGGACAGCGGCGGAGCCCAGCGCGGAGCAGCAGTGGGCTCTCGTGGTGGAGGGATCCAACTGCACGGCGCAGGCACCGCCGGGGCTGCGCCTTCCCCGGCCCGCCCCGGCCTCGGCAGGCACCGGGAGCTCCGCGAAGGCACCGCTGGAGGAGCCCGCAAGGACGCCCAGGTGGTGGGTGGTGGGTGGTGGTGGAGGATGAGCTGCCCAGCCCAGGCTGCAGCGGGTGGCACCGGGAGGTCACCTCCAGCCGGTGTCCCCTGCTGGTTTTTCGGAGATAAGCTCAGGGAGAGCCAGACCACCCCAAGGGAAGGTCCCTCCACCTCTTGCAGAGCTCTGTACCCGGTGTGAGAGGGGGAATCACGTCCTTCCTCCTGAGAAAGGGCCCCCAGGAGCCTCCCAGGTCCCTGCAGGCAGCAGAGCTGGGGAAGGTTCTGGGCTCCCTTGTGCAGCTGCACCTCACACACCTCATGCTCAGGAGGGATTGCTGTCCTGCTGAAACGGGAGTGACACTTCCAGAGGAGCAAATGCTGTCTTTGAAGGGCTGAAAATTCAGAGAATCATGGAACATCCGCAGTTGGAAGGGACCCACAAGCTCCAGCTCCAGGCCCTGCACAGACACCCCGACAATCCCACCCTGTGCATCCCTGGGAGCTCTGCCCAAACTCTCCTGGAGCTCCGGTGGCCTCGGGCACTGGAAGGGGCTTTAAGGTCTGCCTGGAGCCTCCTCTTGTCCAGGTGAACATCCCCAGCTCTCAGCCTGTCCTCATCAGAGACAATTATTAGATTTGAAAAAGCCTTTTCGCTCTCATTCCAAGCCGCCCTCCGCTCCCTGCTGTGTTATGGCGCAGCTCCTGGTCCCAGGCTAGCACCGTGCCAGCCCAAAATGACAAAGTTTGAAGATCTCCAGCTGTGCAGTGGAGCTCAAAATAACCTGGTGGTGCTGCTCTCTGCCAGGTGATGGACAGGGAGAGTGGTGCCTCCAGCACAGCTCTGCACCCCTGGGAGCTCAGGGTGTGCCCGTGTCCTGCTCTGGAGCCCGGAGAGCAGCTGAGCTGCAGAGGAGCCAGGTTTGCACTCCTGAAGATGGCACTGCCAGCTGCTCTGGGCACCGACAGCAGTGGGCAGGAGCTGAAGGAAGCATTGCACACAGTGAATGAATGAAGTGCTGTAAGAATTCAGTGTAGCCGGGGCTCTCTCTGAGCTTTAAATGAAAGGGTTCAGGTGCAGCCTAAA
This sequence comes from Phainopepla nitens, assembly GCA_013400175.1. Taxonomy (NCBI): domain Eukaryota; kingdom Metazoa; phylum Chordata; class Aves; order Passeriformes; family Bombycillidae; genus Phainopepla; species Phainopepla nitens. Next base: position 26,917 of record VXBQ01017622.1, read on the forward strand.
CCTTAGAGGGGGAATTTTGTGTTCACAGCTACCGCAGCGTCCATGGAGGTCCTGAAGCACGTCAGGAGCCTGCCGGGGTGTGAACAGGAAACAGGAGGAGACACGTTTTGTTTTTAGCACCAGATCTCATTTCCCTGCCTGTGCTTCTGGCAAGTCTCAGCTCGACCCCGTTTTTCTTTCCTATTTTCTTGCAGCTTTACTTTGTCCATCTCCCTCCTCGGCACTGATTTGCAGCTCAGCGATGCCTTTGCAGCATCCTCCTGCCAGCTGGGAACGTTCTGATGGCTGGGGGTCACAGGCCTGGTCTGTAGGGATTTATTCCTGAAGAATCATAAATAATTCATGCAGGAGCTCCTCCAGCTTCTCCTGGGCAGGCCAGACCTGTCACCAGTGCTGGGATCTGTACAGCCAGACTGGGAACAGTGCTCAGGCCAAGTGACAGTGACTTCTCCTCCCAGCCTTTCCCTGAGCAAACTGGCGCTCAAAATCCCACCTGGTCCCTGTCTTTGGGGAGAAAACTGAGTGGTTTGGAGGTTTGGAATCCTCTCAGCTGAGGGGTGGGAATGGCAGCAAGTGGGGCCTGGCAGGCGGGTTGCTGGGATTGGGGGGAATTCACCTCCTGTGGTCAGGGATGGGTTAATCACGGGGCACTCAGGGGGGATTGGTTTGTTCTGTGGTTGGATTGGGAGGTGATGGGAGAAGGAAAGCCCAGGCAGGGCTCCTCGGGGAACCCCCACAGTCCTGGGTATCATTATTTATTTCCTTTCCCTTGAGATGTTCCAGCGTGGTTCTTCTGTTCCGCTCCATTCCTGAAAAGGAAAAGCATGAAGAAAACCGCGAGGTGGAGGGATAACAGTCCCAGCAGGAGGAAGTGGCCTTCCCACCTCCCCTCCCAGAATCGGGCACGGGCTGGGAGACATCCGCTTCTCCACCCGGAGCTCCGCGGGCAGCGGGAGCGAGCGGGATCATCCCCGGGAGAGCCCTGGGCTGCGCCGCAGGAAGCGCGAGCACAAAGCAGGGAAATGACCTGGCAAAGGCCACCTGGAGCTGGGGCCGAGCCCAGGAACAGCACCGGGCTCCGGTCACCCCCCGCGGCACCGTGCCCTCCTCCCGCAGTGCTGAGGGGACAGCTGGTGGCGCAGGGGTGGCTTTGGTTTTGCTGCTCTTTGGTGCATCAAAATCCACCATGACAAAGAAAAGTGATGACAGCAGGGATGCAGGGATTCCCCTCACCTGGGAAAACCAGAGCGGTGAGGGGAGCTGGGAGGGATGGGAATAGGTTGGGGGGACAAGGGGTGCCCGTCAAGGCTGGAAAAGCAGGAGGAGAGGGTGAGGTGGGCACAGGACACCCAAGGCTGCTGGAGGCTGCCTGGAAGGTGTGGGGACACAAAGGTGACGTGGCTGGTGCAGCTCCAACCACACCTTCAGGATGCTCCACAACAGCCAAGGAAAATCCACACGACCTTCCCTGTCCTGAATGCCTTCAGTCACCTTGAGACCAAAGCAAACCCAGCCTGGGGCCCAGCCTGGGGTCCAGGGGCTCTGCAGGCTCAGGAGGAACTCATGGAACACCTTCTGGCTGTGCCACACGTGTGTGCACAGCTGGCCAGCTGTGGAGGGTGCAACAGCTGGGCAGTCTGAAGGTGGGGGCTTGGGGTGAGGCGCTGAAATAAGGCCAAGAAGGGATTTGATGGTGCAGGAGTGACGCCAGGGAAATCAGTGCTGAGCCAAGCTGGGATGGAGCACGTGCCAAGACAGGGAGCAGCCAGGACAGACGGATGCAGGGATGGGGAGAGGACATAGGTCATGTCTGCCAGCGCCTCCCTGCTTCCGTCGTGCCCTCCTGGCTCTGTTTGATGTGGCCACACTCCTGCTGATTCATCAGCTCATTTTGGTGTGTCCAGCTGGAACTGGTGGCATCGTCACCTTTGTACTGGGAAAGGTGACTTGGGCACATCGCCCTCCAAAGGCAGAGCAAGGAGCAGGGATTGCACTCGGATTTAGGCAAAATGAGAACATGTTGAAGTCTGAGACGTCAAAGTGTGGGGAACAAGGCTTTGGGTCAATGCAGGAGCAGAAGGTCATCACCTCTTCCTGAAGCATAAGAGGTTTGTGGTGGGTCAGGCATTGCAGGAATCCCACCTTGTGGGCAGTGCGCTCTGCAGGTGACAGCGGTGACAGTCCCCCCAGGCTGGGATCGGAGGGCACTGCCGCAGCCTCTCGCAGCTGGGCCCGTGCCGCCCCACGAGCCCCCACCCCGCCCCGGCATTGTACCAGCCCGGTCCTCCCTTTTCCTGTAGGTGGGGTTTCCATAGGATGTCGGCCGCTCCATCCCCGGCCCGGCCAGCCGGCCGGTGGCTGCTCCGGGGACGGTCCCTCCGCTCCGGGAGCTCCCGGCTCCCGCGCTGTCCCCGGTGATGGCAGCGCGGGGGACAACCACCAGCCCTCCTTGTGATTTCCCCTCCTTTGCAAGCTCTGCCTGGAGCCCACGGCACTCGGAGATGGGAGAGGATGCCGAGGCGCTTCGGTGGCCCTGAGGACTCTGCCGGGATGCGGTGGCCGGCGGGACAGCCCATGGCAGCGCGGCGGGGCCGCGGGGGCTCTGCCGGCAGCGTGCTGGGGCTGAGCCGCTCGGCGCTGCAGCTGCCGGCGCTGTGGTGGTGGTACCTGTTCCTGAGCGCCGACGCCCAGGAGGTGGCCACGTTCACGGTGCAGTACCGGGTGCTGGAGGAGGTGCCCCCGGGAACTGTCATAGGGAGCCTGGCCGAGCACTTCGAGGGCGGCGAGAGCGGCGAGGCGGCCGAGACCTTCCAGCTGATGGAGACGCCCGGGAGGTTCCCGCTGCGCGTGGGCAGCGGGGATGGGGTGCTCAGCACGGCCGGGCGGGTGGACAGGGAGCAGCTGTGCCGCCACAGTGATCCCTGCTGGGTGTCCTTCGACGTGCTGGCCGCCCAGAACCCGGCCCTGATCCACGTGGAGGTTCAGGTGATGGACGTCAACGACAACGCGCCGCGGTTCCCCACGCCCGAGCTGGAGCTGGAGATCTCGGAGAGCGCGTCCCTGAGGACGCGGATCCCGCTGGATCGAGCCCTGGATGCTGACGCTGGCCCCAACGCCCGCTGCTCCTATGCCCTCACCCCCAGCGAGCACTTTGCTCTGGAGGTTGTCTCTGGCTCTGATGGGACGAGGCACGCGGAGCTTGTCGTGGTCAAGGAGGTGGACCGGGAGCTGCACTCCTCCTTCGACCTCGTGCTGACGGCCACTGACCATGGGGAGCCACCAAAATCAGGTACTGCTTTGATCAAAGTCATTGTCCTCGACTCCAATGACAACAGCCCCGTGTTTGCAGAGAGCTCCCTGACGGTGGAGGTTCGGGAGGACGCCCAGCCCGGGACCCTCCTTGTGACGGTCACAGCCACTGACCCCGACCAGGGTCCCAACGGGGAGATCGAGTACAGCCTGAGCAGGCACGCGCCCCCCGAGGTGCTGAGCACCTTCAGCATCGACGCCCACACGGGCAGCGTCCTCCTGAGGCTCCCTCTGGACTACGAGGAGACCCACGCCTACGAGCTGGACGTGCAGGCACGGGACCTGGGTGCCAACCCCATCCCGGCACACTGCAAGGTCCTGGTCAAGGTCCTGGACGTCAATGACAACGCTCCCGACGTCCACGTCACCTGGGCCACGCGGGTGCCCGTGCTGTCCGAGGCCCTCCCCAAGGACAGCTTTGTGGCCCTGGTGACAGCCAGCGACCCCGACTCGGGAAGCAACGGGCAAGTGCTCTGCTCCCTCAGCCAGGGGTACGAGCACTTCAGGCTGAAGAGAACCAACAGCCACAGCTTCGCGCTGCTGACCAACGCCTCGCTGGACCGCGAGCGGCGCGCCGAGTACAACCTGACGCTGCTGGTGCGGGACATGGGGGACCTGTCCCTGGCTGTGCTGAAACACCTCACCATCTGCATCAGCGATGTCAATGACAATGCCCCAGCCTTCGAGAAGGCCATCTACGAGGCTGCTGTTGCTGAGAACAGTGAGGCACCTGCCTTCCTGCTCACCGTCCGTGCCACCGACCCCGACCTGGGCTTCAATGGGAAAGTCACCTACAGGATCCTGGATCCCTCTGCTTTGGGGCTGGTCTCTGTCGATCCCATCACTGGGGACGTTTTTGCCCTCCAAGCTTTTGATTATGAGCAGGTGAGGAGCCTGGAGTTCCTGGTGACAGCGGAGGATGGAGGGCATCCCAAGCTGGCATCCAACATCTCCATCAGGCTGGCTGTGCTCGACCGGAACGACAACGCACCCATCATCACCACGCCAGCGCTGGTGGGAGGGGTGGCCACGCTCTCTGTCCTGGTCAATGTGGACACCGGGTGCTGCTGGGTGGTCTCTGGGAATGGGAGCACCCAGGGGGCTGCAGCAGTGACCAATTCCACACTCGTGTCGTGCCCTGGGAGCCCCTTCCTCTTCACCATCGTGGCCAGGGATGTGGACTCCGGCACCAACGGGGCTCTCCGGTATGATCTCGTGGGTGGGGATGATGCCGGGCTCTTCATCCTGGACCCCCTCCTGGGGCAGGTGTCCCTCAATGCCAGCAATGCCAGCAGCCTGGCCGGCAGCCAGCGGGAACTGCTGGTCCGGGTGAGTGACCAGGGGGACACCCCGCTGCACACCCTGGCCCGGCTCCGCTTGCTTTTCCGGCACCACGGCGCCTTCTCCAAGATGTCAGCGCAGGATCCCGGCTGGCCGAGTCTCTCCGTGGTGCTCGTGATCTGCCTGGCCGCTCTCCTGGGCGGGTGCCTGCTGCTGCTGGCGCTGACCCTGTCCCTGCGCAAGAAGGACAAGAAGGACGGCATGGCCTACAACTGCCGGGAGGCGGAGGACGCCCGCAGGCAGCAGCAGCTCAAGAAGCCGCACAGGCAGATCCAGAAGGCCGACATCCACCTGGTCCCACTGCTCCGGGGCCGCCCCCGGGAGCCTGAGCCCCCCCGGCCTTGCCAGGAGGAGCAGCCTGGCACAGCCAGCCCCGCGTCCGGGGGGTCCCCGCAGGCTCCCCTCCACCTCACCCCCACTCTCTACAGGACCTTGAGAAATCAGAGGACACAAAAAGGCTCCGAGGAGCAGCAGGGCACCTTCGAGCTGCCCATCCTGCAGCGCCGGCCCTGCCAGCCCCACAGACCCAAACACCTGGGGAAGGAGGCTGTGAGCCCCATGGATGCTCCGCTGCACGGCAAGAGCTTGGTGAAGCCACCCACGGGGCAGCCCCAGGTGCCACCCGAGCAGCCCGTGGCTGCGGGGGGACCCGGGCAGCCCCAGCCCCACCAGCAGATCCTCAGGAGCCTGGTCCGGCTGTCGCTGGTGGCCCTGGCGGAGCAGAGCCCGACCGGGGAGTTTGCGATGGAGTCGCCCCCAGTGCAGGTAGGAGCTGCTCCGGGCGTTCCCTGAGTGTGGACACCCCCAGTCCTTCCTTGCCTGGGCCTTGCCCGCCCTGGGGTGGTGGGGATGTGCAACCTGGTGGTCTTTGGTCGGTCTCTTCCCCCAGGCCTGGGCAGTGATGCCTCAACAGCCTGGGTAGGATGAACAACACCCCCACCCAGGCAGGGTCACCCCACCAGGACACGTGGGAGCGGGGCTGTCCCGGGGAGAAGGGGACAATCCCATGGGCAGGGAGCAGCAGGAGGGGTGCAGGGAAAGCTCAGGCCCAGGTGGGCTGCCCAGGGCTTGTTTTTCCCCCGGTGTGGGGATGCTGAGCCATCTGCAGGAGGAGGAAATGCTATAAAAAGGCCGGGGGGCTCGGAGGGACGTCCTGGCAGGAAGCAGCTTGAGTGGCCGGCCCGGGGCTCAACAGGCTTTTCCTGCCTTGCAGCAAATCTCCCAGCTGCTCTCCCTGCTGCACCAGGGCCAGTTCCAGCCCAAAACAAACTACAGGGGAAACAAGTACACGGCCAAGAACGGCAGCAGGTAAGGCTGGCTCCCAGCACTTCCCTTCCCCACACCCCCTTCCCGTGCTCAGCCCCACCAGTCCAAAACCTCCGAGGGCAGGAGACACCGGGGCAGAGACACACAAGGGAAAGTCTCCTCCCCTGAGACTGGAGGTTCTCCCTTCAGGGGCTGGTTGTGCTCCTCTGGTCCTGGCTCCCAGTGGTATCCAACCACTTTGCCTCCTTCCTGGGGCACCTTTGGCAGGTCCCTCCATGCTCACCTGAGCTCCTCCATGGCCATGAACCATCCCTTGCCAAGAACTCCGATGGTTCTGGGTGCTCAGGAGCACAGAGGGGCCCAGCTCTGGAGACAGCAGCACAAGGATGAGTGTTCCAATGGCTCTGGACACATTCTTAGTGCCTGTCAACATGAGCTTGGAACATGACCCTGTGCCAGGGGGCAGATGAGTGAGGAACTGCAGCAGGGCTGGAAACACTGTGATATCCAGATGTGTGCCAAAAATATCTCCAAACTTCATGGTGTTCCCATTAAATTATGCTATGTGCTCTGGGTGCACACTCCTGAGCATGCTGAGTCTTCATCACTGCCTTGCCACGTCCCCCTGTCCCCTCCTGGCCAGGCCATGGGCAGGCACAGCTTTCTCCACCTTTCTCACATGTAGCTGCAGAGGATGGAGAGGGAGGGAGAGCAGCTCCAGGGTATCTGGGGTGCTCCTCACCTGGTCTTGCAGGAGGGAAGCCCCTCTGAATTCATGGGGAGGAGCCAGCAGGTCCCTGTTTGCTCAGGATATGCCCCTGGATCCCTGGAAATATTCCAGACCAGGCTGGACAGGCCTTGGAGCAACCTGGGATTGTGGAGGGTGTCCCTGCCCATAGCAGGGGGTGGAATGAGATAGGCTTTAAAGTCCCTTCCAACCCTCCTGTGGTTCTATGATCTTGCTGCAGAAGGATAAAAACCCTTTCAGGCAAGAAATGTGGAGCAAACCCCCAAAATTCATTGTTCAAAATGCCTTCAGTTCTGCGAGTGTTGCACGGGGAGGGTGCCCTCACCCCTCTGTGGGGCATTTTGGGGAGATAGAGCCCCTTCCAAGGGCTCACAGGGGCAGGGCTCTGCTGGGGGCTGAAGTGAGCCCTGGGTGTTGTGACCCCTGGCAGGGCTGCAGGGCTGGACACGGGGCTGGACACGGGGCTGGACACGGACTGCCTGAGCACCAAGGACAGCGGGCACGGCGAGAGCGAGGCCGGGGACCGCGACTCCGACAGCGCCTTCGAGCTCTCCGTGCAGCAGCTCGTGGGAGAGGAGCTGGAGACCCTCCTGGAGCCACAGGCAGGTGAGGTGACCTCGCTGCTGGGACAGGGTGGGGCTGGGGGGCCTCCAGCAGTGGGATGTCCTCAGGTGATCCACACTAACCCCATGGAGGAGGTGCAGCTGGCCTGAAGCAAACAGGGCACATCGTACCTCCCTGAGCGGCTCTGCCAGGGGCACTGCTTGGGGCAGCACGTCTGGCCCATGCCAGGCTTTTGGTACCAGGCCAAGGGACTTGCTGAGCTTCACGCTGGATTTTTCCATGTGTTTATGGATGCTCTTCCCTCCCATGGACGTGTCTGCTGTGGTTTAGGGTTTAGTGATGTGCGAGCTCGGTCTCTGTTGTTGCTGGAGGGTTGGGGCCCAGTTTCACATTGCAGCGGGTGAACTGCTTCCCATGCTGGCCTGAGCCCACCCTTCATGCTCTCCTGGTCCATGCAGAGCAAGAGAGGTGGGCACTTGTCCTGTTCAAACCCCTCAAGATGTTAGCTACCCTCAGAGCCCCACTGGGCTCCTCTTTCTTCTTCATCTCCTGTGACCAACCTGCTGCTAATTTTATCTCTTTTGAGATGTGTGACTGGAATTGTGCACAGTGTTTAGGATCCACTGGAGGTACAAGGAGGTTTTCTGGTTTGTTCCTCATTCCTGTCCTGCTCAAGCTCCACGCTGAGCCCTGTTTGTTGTGACTCCCAAATCCCTCCTCTGCGTGGAGGGAGAGCCATCAACACATGACAGGCTGTTGTTCCCTAGGACAATTATCTGACAGTTGGTGACACAGAAATTCACCAGCCACGTTTTCTCATGGCACTCAGCATTATCAGGTCCTTCAGCAACCCTCTGCTTTTGGGTGTTTTAGTGGAGTCAACACCAACACTGTCCCCTTTCCATGTCATTTATCACTGTGTTGAGAGAAGCTCTGGGACTCTGCTAATGACCTCCCTTGGTGAGGAAGATTAATTATTCCTACCCTCACTTCCCAGCTTTTAACACATATTAGTCCCTACAGAACCTGGATATAAATTCAGGCATGGCTCAGATCCCCTGCAAGCCTGGCTGGTGCTGTTCCACCAGCTCAGGTGACCTCTGCCTTCACAGAATTGCATTCTGGAATGGTTTGGGTTGAAAGGGACCTTAAAAATCATCCTATCCCACCCTCTGCCATGGGCAGGGACACCTCCCACTGTCCCAGGCTGCTCCCAGCCCCAATGTCCAGCCTGGCTTTGGACATTTCCAGGGATCCAGGGGCAGCCACAGCTGCTCTGGGCACCCTGTGCCAGGGCCTTCCCACCCTCCAAGGGTGGAATTCTCCCCAGTATCCCATCCAGCCCTGCCCTCTGGCAGTGGGAACCCATTCCCCCTTGCCCTGTTCCTCCATCCCTTATCTGAAGTCATCCAGGACTCTCCATCCAGCCCTTCCAAATTTCCAGAACATTTCCCCATGTGACAGTGTCAGGTGGTTCCTCTGGGAGCAGCAGCTCCATGTCTCTCTCTGCTGAGCCTTGCACAGAAGGATTTCTCTGAATCTGCCTGGGCTGGATTCACCTTCACACGCGTAAAAGCTCCTGTCACCATTTCCACCTCCCCTCCCTCTGATCCCGCATTCATTTGAAGCAGTAGTTAATGAACAGCAGCTAATAAACCAGGCAATTTCATATCTGAGTTCCTCTGGCACTCCGGGGTGAATACCATCTGGGCCTGACATTTTCTACATGTTCCTTTTATTGATTTGTTCTAAAAATCTCCTCTCTTGGCATTTCAATTTGAAAGAGTTGGGCTGACTCATGTCCTGTAGCAGAAATTTCATTGTGGAGCCTCTGTGCTCCTCTACAGAAGAGAAACTCATTGAGCTTTGCTGCTGGGGTGGTCTGAGTTCCAGAGCTGGGCATTTTTGGTGCTCTTCCTTAGGGACAGAACCTGCTCCCCCTTTGCCTCCCTGCTCTTATATTCCAAACAAAGGAGCAAATGAAGGAAAGGCTGAGACCTAAAGTTTCCTGGGATTCCGAGGTCCTGCAGCCAAGAGCAGGGAGCAAAGAGGAGCCCAGCTCCATCCCAGGTGCACTGACATGCCCTGATCCCAGAAAAGGGACTGGTGGAGCTGCCCAGCAGCTCTGGATCCACTCCTGCCCACACAAGGATAAAAAATCTGGGCTATGGTGAGGCTGATCCATGAAGCGCTATCTCTTGTGACTCTTGGATCTGATAGGAAAAAAGCCCTTTTGGCCAAAGTCCTGGAATTCCATAGGATCATTAGGGATGGAAAAGCCCTCCCAGACCATTGTTCCCCAGCACTGCCACGTCCACCACGGACCTGTGTCCCCAGTGCCACATCCCCATTCCCAGGATGATGATTCCACCTCTTCCCTGGGCAGCCTGCTCCATGCCAGCAGGGAATGCTGAGGCTGTGTGGATTCCTGCTGGTCACGCCCAGAGGCTGCTCTGTTCTAGGGGTGCCAAACCTTCCCCAGGAGCCCAGACCTGCCAAACCTTCCCCAGGAGCCCAGACCTTCCTGCAGAGGTGGCCGAGCGCAGCCGCCGGAGCTGCCGGGCTCCTTCCTCCTCTCCCAAACACAAACAGAGCTGTGGACTTGCATCCTGAGAGGGAGGAAGGAAGCACTGCTGGTGCTCAGGAGCATCCTAACAGCTGGCTGAGGCTGCTGGGCCTTTGTGCTGTTCCCAGCGGGGGATTGCAGTCCCAGGCAGCTCTGGGATTGTTGATGCTGCGGGATGAACTCCCAGCACCGTCTGTTAGCTCTGATCCCCCAGCAGCCCAGCACAGCACTCCCAGCAGCAGATGAGAGATAGAACTTTATGGATGATAAAAACAACCCCTGCTCCCCAAACACCATTAAAACAAGGCAGTAAAGAGTTATTGGTCAAATTAAACATACCTAATTATGAGGTTTTCATGGCCACGGGACTGCCAGCCCCGCTCTCCCTGCAGAGAGCAGACCAGTTGTGCCCTGCTCCAGAGCTGAGGCAGCCAAATATTCAGGGAATGAGGTGGCTTCTGGCAGACTGGGGAGGAGAGAACTGCACGTTTTACAACCAAACCTGCAGCACACTGGGGTGATGTCTCCAGGAACAGTCACTGCGACTCAAATACTGAGATGTGGAACTCTGGATCTGAAGTGACACAAAAGAAGTTTGGGGCTCCAGCTGAAACAGAAGTCTAAGAGATGTACCTGCCCTTCTCTCCTTACCAGGATGGAGTCCCAGCTCTTGCCCCCACCCCGGGGCAGTTGTTTTCCTGAGACAGAGGAGCAATTGCTTGGCTGGCTGAGGAAGGAGCCTTGCCTCAGTCACTGACTGCAGATCCCAGGTCCCAGCTGTGGCAGAGTATCGATCCCCCTCTGGAATCAGCAGGATAAGAGCATTGGAATGGGGACCCTCCTCTCAGATGCCACTTTTTAGTCAGAACCATTACAATTATTATTACAGTGACACCAGCCCTGGCCATTCTGGGACTGCTGGATTTTGTTACCAGTGAGGTTTTGCGGCTCCCAACACCTTTCCTAAACCAGGTGGTTACTCTGAACCCCCCTGAGGTTCTGGGATGTGCTTTGGGAAGGAACAATGAGAGGCTGGACTGCAGCCTCTGTGCACCACAGCACGGACTCTTGTTTACCAGCTACCTCAGAAAACAAGAATCCCTGTTCCCCTTCCTGCCGTCTGATGGGGAAGCTATTCCAGGCTCTCCCTGCTATGGGGTCCTTCCTTTATTTACCAGGAGATGTTTATTCATGGACAGCTATAACCACTTATTCTCTTGCCAACACTATTTTAAGCCTAAAGATTTCCTCTGCTGGCGCTTTTCTCCTCAAAATAATGACAGGTTGCAGTCAGATCCCTGGAGAGCACTTGCTTCCTTAGGAGCAGCAACCCCCAGCTCTTGGGGTCTCCATTGTGTCAGTCTGGATCACTCCTGGTTTCACCTCCAGAGCTTTCCCTGCTGGTGCCATTTCAGCTCCCTCTCCCACGGATGAATAATCAGATTTGTGTGTAATTCCCCTAATCAGACCCAGTAACAATCCACCCTGGCTGTGCCTCCCTGCCAGCAGGGAATACCCTGACCAATCCTCTGTGTGATTCCAGTTGCCCATTTTGGGCCACAACCAAATTACTGATGCACTAACGAGCCTGCCCCAGCCCCCAGCCCAGGCTGCTCCTGCTCTTCAGCTGTTTCCAGTTGAGGAACAACTACTTTAGAGCTCAATTGTTCGGTCCCAGTCTCCAACCTTCCAGCTGTGCATTTTATAATCCAGAATTGCATTCTGGTGTTATTGTTTTTACAATAACCCATTTCTTTTCGGTCTCAATCTGCCTCCTTAGCAGCAAATTCCCACCCTGGAGTGACCCTGAAGGGAAGTCCACTATCTTTGTGTCCAACACTTCCCCCTGGAAAGCTTTTCATTGTCTGCTCCCCTTCAGCCAGTCCTAAACCCTCCCTCTCTCAGGCTTTGCTAACAATTTAGTGGAGTGCCAACTGAGACTGCAACAAATGAGAATGCACAGTGATTCTAATGGTTATTATATTAAAAACAAAACCCCCAATAGTTTCAAACAAGTTTTATTTAGTTTGGCTTTTTTTAGCTGCTGGTTTGCACGGTGTCACCGGTGACCTGTTACAATCATTCCTCTCAGTTGATTTTAGATATTTTCATTTATCAATATTTTTATTAATTTATTTCCCCCCCTCTTCTCTGCTGTGCTGCCCCTCCCCAGAGCTGGCCCTCAAGAGGCTGACAGCTGCAGACCCAGCATGGGTGGCCCGGTTGTCCCTGCCCCTCTCCAGCAGCTACAAGGACAACGTCTTCTCCCCCGAGTCACCGCGCTCCCCCGAGGACGAGGAAGCTGCAAGGCAGGAGAAACCACGGACCTTTGAGACCTTTGGCAAAGGTGCTGGGGCTGACCCCGGTGGCAGTGGGAGCAGGCTGGCCAGCACGTTCCTGTCGGAGATGAGCACGCTGTTTGAGATGATCCTGTCCCAGAAGGCGCAGGCGCACGGCGAGGCGGGCGCAGGGCTGCTGCGGCAGCTGTCGGCCCG
>VXBQ01017622.1:39476-51587 GCA_013400175.1 Phainopepla nitens
AGCAGGGTCACTGTATGACCCGTGTCTAGAAAGGTGTATTTCTCCCTTTGCCTCGCCCCGTGGAATTCCTCCACAACTGATTTCACCTTTAGTTCCCCTCCACCTGCCTGTCCTCGCCTTCCTCCTCTCCCACCCTGCTCTCCCAGTGCTCTGCCAGCCTCCCATCCCACCCAGCAGCAGAAGGGCCCTTTCCTCCCAGGACAGGCCAGGCAAGGGGCTTGTGAGAACAACCACAGCACAGTGAGATACATCCGTGTGATCACAGACTGTGAAAATACCTGTCATGGACACTGCTGCAGCTGGGCTCCGGGGTTCAGTTATTTAAATAAAACTGGTTTTTTCTAACACTACCCTCTCTGTCAGCAGTGTAGCTGACATAATATATGTGCAGAAAGCCTGAAGTGGCAGCTGAGGCAGGGGACATGTGCCTGTTGTCTCCCACAGGTCCTTCCAGCTTCTGTAGTTCTGCCAATGGGTACTTGGCATTTGGTAAAAGCCCCCAAAATCAGCACTGGCATCTCTCCTATGGCTGCTCCAAGTGCCCACAACTTCCTTCTCCATAAGGACTGGATGTGGCACTCAGTGCTCCGGGCTGGGTGACAAGGTGGGGATCAACCACAGGTTGGACTTGATGATCTCAAAGGTCTTTTCCAACCTTAATGATTCCATTCTATTTTGTTCTCTCCTCTGAGGCCATTGGATTTTGGAGCACACTCCTTATCCAAAAGCAGACACCAGATGGCTGGAGTCTACCAAAGGTAACCTGGGAAAAGGGAAGTGTGAAAACACTGTTTTGAAATATTCAGTCACAAGCTTCACCCTTTTTATGGGTTTTCACTTTGATCTGTCTGTCTGGGAGCTGTAAGACACTTTTGGGATAATAGCACAAGTGGGAAAACCAAGATATTGGCGACAAAGGAAGAAGCACACAGGTGTTTGTGTCTCTGCACTCTTGGAGAAGGGAAGGGCAGTGCTGACCCACAGACTCGTGCAGCAGTCTGGGGATGGCAGCTAAGGGCTTCTGGGCTCTCCTGGACCATCTCAGGTGTCCTACCCCTGTTCTTTTCCATGTACCTGGAGGTGACAGTTCCCGGCTTTAGGTGTGTACACACCTGAGCCAGAGCACTGGACAATCACACAGATCATTTAAAGCAGAGTAAATGAGAAAGTTACCCCTTTCTGTTGCTCTTGGGGCTAAATGACAAGAGTAATAGAGGGAGATTTCCCCAGGTGGACTTTTTCATATCCAAAATGTTCTGAGTCTCCAAAATGCTTGTACAGATGAGCCCATATCTGGCATCCATCCACAGATGGGTTTGGGCTGGCCTGCTCATGCTCTTGCTTTGCTAACACAAATCCCTTGCTGGTTTGTTTTACAAACAAAACAGGTTCTTGCACCAAAACAATGTCAGAAAGCCAGATTCTAACTGAGATGCAGCTGTGCAAACCATGAGGGAGGCACGTGTGACTGAGCGTTGTGGAATTCTTCTGCACCTTGGGAGAGCAGGCAGAGGGACAAACACTCAGCACAACCCCTCATCCCCCTCTGCAAAGCTGCTTTGATGTCCCTGTTAGAGGACAATCCTTACACAAAAATACCTTCCAACAAGCAGGTTTAAAAGGAGACAAGTTCCTCCCTCTTGGGTCAATTTCCTGATTCTGCAAACTGCTTTCAGCCCCCCCAGCCCCTCTCCCACCCTGACCGATGCGTAAGCACGCTCTGGATTATCACAGCATAGGAAATCCACCCCAGGAATTTCCTGCTCCTTGTATCCTGCTTGATAAAGGAAATGGTCTAAGAAGGTTTGGTCTGAACAGAAGGAGAGAGCAGACCAGAAGAACAATCAGATGTGTTGAGGGCTGGCTGTGCCCCTCCCTTGCTGCATGGAGAAGTTCAGGATGGGGCCATTGCCTTTGTTTTGCAGAGCCTGATCTACACAGAGCACCAGAGCACCAGGGCCACAGGAAGCTGGGCAGTTTGCACAGATGCCCTTGAACCAGTTTAAACTGGTGTGAACAAATGCCTTTTTCCGGATTCAGCTGCCCCAGTGGAAGGAATTATCACACCAGCTGCCTGCTGCTGCTGCCTGCCAGTGGTGCCTTCCCGCTGGGAGCATCCCTTATCCACTCTGCTGGAAATGAGCTGGCGTGCTCAGCAAACAGGGACAGGATGGATTTTGAAGCAAACCTTGCTCATTGTGTTTCAGAGAGGTGTGCCCGTGGGAGCAGCTCCCTGCCAGGGCTGCAGGAGCAGGAGAGGGGACAGAAGGACACTGACACGGTGCAGGAGGGCCGGGGACAGCTGCCACTCTCACTGCTACAGGTGGATCTGTCACATACCATAAAAAGCTGTGCCCTGATGATGAGAATTCACTCTCTGGCTTGCCCAGGTTTGAAAGCAGATTAAACTGCCATAATGGCAACACAGAGCCAACCCACACTGTGCTGGTAGCAGGGGCACTGTGAGCACTTGCCTTGGGGAGAGAGAAAATTGCCTCAGAGGGCGTGGGCCAGGACAATCCCAGGATTAGTTGCCAACGTCCCCATATGGTGGCTTGTAAACGTCCCTGGGGGACCATGAGCAAGACATACAGGGCTACTGGAATTAGAATTCACACTACTGGGTGCAGAACCACAGAATGGTTTGGGCTGGAAGGACCTTAAAGCTCATCTTGTTCCACCCCCTGCCATGGCAGGGACACCTTTCACTATCCCAGGTTGCTCCAAGCCCTGTCTAGCCTGGCCTTGGACACTGCCAGGGATCCAGGGGCAGCCACAGCCTGGCTCTAATACAGAAATGTAGGTGCAGAAGCAACATCCCTGTGTGGAAGGTAAGAGGACCAGAGGAACTGGTGGTGTAGGAGGTATCACAAGGCTTATTCTCAAACCTCAGGTATTTAAAATGCTTCCTGTTCCATGAACAGAGAGCTTTCTCTTTCCATTGACTGCCAGCCTGGTTGCAGCCCACACCAAGGGCTGCCCTGCCCTCTGCCTGCTTGTGTCACTTACTGCCTGCTCTAGTGCCAGCAGTGCTGGGGCTCCCAGCCCTGCAGCTCCAGTGGCACTGTCCTGGCTCTGCAGGCATGGCCCCATCCTGCACTGCTGAGCAGCAGCACGTGCAGTCTGCCTGTGCTCCAGGAGTGGGGCAGGGTTAGGCCACACTGTCCTGGCTGGCTGCTGTGGAGACCTGCAGACACAGGCTCAATAGTCCAGAAATTGGGGCTCGAGGAGGAGGCTCTTAATCCTGAAGGGAATGGATGCTTTGTGTGCACATCTGAAAGTACAGAAAAACAGGGTATTAATAACACTGGCAAAGGACTTGATCATACAACCACAGAATCTTAGAATACTCTTAGCTGGAAGGGACCCCTAAGGATCATCAAGTCCAACTCCTGGTCCTGCACAGACACCCCAACAATCTCACCCCATGTCTGAGACTGTTGTCTAAATCCTTCCTGAACTCAGACAGGTTTGGTGCTGTACCCACTGCCCTGGGGAGCTTGTTCCACTGCTCAACCACTCTCTGGGTGAAAAACCTTTTCCTGTATCCAACCTGAACCTCCCCTGACACAGCTCCAGCCATTCCCTCGGGTCCTGTCCCTGGTCACAGGGAGCAGATACTGCAGCTGGCCCTGTGCTGTCCCTTAGGAGGACACTGAAAACCACAATGAGCTCTGCCCTTAGTCTCCTCCAGCTGAACAAACCAAGCGCCCTCAGCTGCTCCTCACAAGGCTTCCCCTCCAGACCTTTCCCCATCCTTGTGCCCTCCTTTGGAGACTCTCTACTGGTTTAAAGTCTTTTTTTACACTGTGGTGTCCAAAACTGCCCGCAGGACTGGAGGTGCCCCAGTGCAGAGCAGAGCAGGACAAACCCCTCCTGTCCCAGCTGGTGATGCTGGGCCTGGTGTCCCTCAGGACACAGTTGGTCTTTCCAACAGAAATGATTTTGTGACACATCATACTACGGGAACAGCTTCTCCAGCTGGACTGGAAAGAACTGAGAAGGAAAAGCGGTGCCTTCCCTTCAGCACAAAGAACTCGTTTGTGCCGTGGCCCCGTGCGACCCCTCCTCTGGCAGTACAGGCCCCACTTTCCCAGGGCCACCTCCCCATGGAGCCCCCAGCCCCTGGTGCCCTGCTGGCCCTGGTACCTTGCAGCTCCTGCTCCCATGCCCTCAGTCTCTCCCGGGCCTGCCTGTTCCCAGCGGCTGCCGACTGCCGGTAGTGCCTCAGCGCTTCCGCCACGTTCTGCTGCACTCCCAGGCCCTGCTCGTAGCAAACACCCACGTGGTACCTGCTCTGGGCATCCTGGCACAGCAATCAGCACAGGAAAGGAAACAGAGAGTCTTTAGCACCTTTAGTGGAGTTTACTGCTCTATCTTTGGTCACCTTCTTAAGTTTAGCGCTCCATCCCTCAGCCTGGATGTTCAGTAACTTAGTCCTCTGGAGAGAAGTGGAATCTCTGGCTCTGCTCCTTCCTATCCCTTTCCAATTAAATTCACTGATTTCCCTTCAACATCCAGGGCTGTGGCAGGGCAACAAAGGAGCAGCTGGATCAGCAGAGCATCCCAGTTTTCTCAGAGGTCAGCGCTGACTGCGCCACATCCTGATCCCACACAAACTCTGAGCGTGCCCTGAGACTGCCCTAAGAAAGTTCAAGCCCAAGTCTTGTAAAAACATCAAAAATGGCACAGAGGTACTTGCTGCCAAGGGTTGGGAAACTCCCCTTTAACACAAGAGTGCAGCACTCTCCAGCTTAGCCCAACTTCATTCTATTCTAGAAGAAATCTCAGGCAGCAGAAATGAAGTAAATGAAGCAAATATGCACTAGAGAAAAAACACCTGAACCACTCAGACATATGTAACTGCTGGGAATGAACTGGAAAGCAAAAGTTGGCACTGCAGTGAAGCCAAATCCAAACCCATGACATGTTTATGTGTCAGCTGTGCACTTTATCTTTGAGATCCAATGGGAGGCAAAGGGTCTCAGAGAGCAGGAAAGCAGGATGACACTCCTGAAGACATTAAAAGGACTGCACGGACTCGTGGTCACATCGACCTTTCCAGCAACAAAGCCAGCAGCACAACCAGAAACATGATCTAAACACGGCTTTGCAGAAAAAAAAAAAGGAAGGAAGGAAAAAAACCCCAAGTAAGTAGCAAGTTTTAATAAAGCCACGAGAAAAGAACATATTGCAAGTATTGCTGTCTGGGATGTAGCTGATAGAGGCAAGTGAAGAACTCAGTGAGTGGGTGCTTTGCAAAATGTTGCAAGTCTCAGCTTATGACAGCAATAAACTCCTTTAGAGATGAGATAAACACATTGAAGGATTGGCACTTCAGCTGTGACAAGAGATAGGGTTCAATCAGGAGAGCTGCACCACCATCTCTCACAGGATGAACACCTCAGAGCCAAGACTGCAGCGAGGGGAGATCCCCAAATTAGCATGGCAGAAGTGACTGTGACACCCTTGGAAATCTGGAGGTCAGGCTCAATTCTCCAACAGAACTCTTTAACAGGGGTTTATATTCTGCGACTGTATGTAGGGAATCAGGGAGGATAAAAAGTGGGAAACAAAGTAGAACACGGTTCTGGTGTTGGAAAAACACTTGTCAGAGTTCCCAGCTTGGCTCTAGCAGAGAGAGCAAGCAGAGAAATGCTGAATCCGTGACTTTTTGTGCTGTCTTCCTTTTTCTGGATTTGTACTAAATGGTGCTGTCCTTGCTTCATCCATACCCAGCATTCTTTCAGCCAACTAAACATAAATTCCAACTCCAGGGTAATGGGAAGTGAACCTGTCTGTGGAGCCTTTCTCCCAGGGAAAAGGGCACATCCCAGGGAGCCCATGATCAGCCTGCCCTCCAGGCTGAGGCTCTGGAGCATCCACAGCATCCACTGAGCAGCAGAGATGGGGAAGGATGCTTGGGGTCTGAGAACTCTTGACCAAAACATGCCAGGGGTGCACCTGAGGACCTGTAGTTACCTGCCAGATTTTGTGTTGTTGAGGCATCACCAGTAAATGCCAATCATCTATTTAATGAGATAACTCAGTGTGATACTGTTCAGCATAAACCTCTGACTCCAGGCTAGAAAAAAGGAGCCAAGGATGAGGCTTAGGAGAGATCTTCAGCAGATTTAGAACTAAATACTGTGTATTGTGATGTCTGAGCTGCTGTGGCAAGTCAGGCCTTGTCCCACCAGACTGGAAGTATCTGGAGTGCTGGAAAGAGTGTGAAAACCTAAATGGCAAAGTTTAAAATGATGTTATGCCATTCAAAATGGTCAAACTTATTATAAAGAATTAATTAAAGAAGATATCACACAATTGAGGAGTGGGCAACATAATCACAAAGGGAACAGTATTGCCAAATGCAAAGTAGTGCTGATAGCAAGAAATTTGAGTATCACACTGTGACAGTTCCCTGAGACCATCTCATCACTGCTCAGTGCCAGGCAAAGGGCAAGCAGGACTAGGAATTATTGGAAGGGAATGCAGAACAAAGCAGAGGAGCTCATTATGTGAGATCCATGGCATACCTCCATCCTGAGTCCACTTTTAGTCCAAGCATCTTAAAATGGTCAAAGGAGAATTAGAAAAATAGACAGAAGACAGCCAAGCAAAGTAGAACAGCTTAACTACATGGAGACACAAACTAAACCAGCACTCTGCAGCCTGCAAAAGAGATGACTCAGAGAGGACACACTAAAGGGCACCACCACCACAACTATTAGCCAGCAGAACAGGCAATAGCTATTCATTATTTTTCACTGCACAAAAGCTGTGGGAACTGAAGCTAAAATGAACAAGTTCTTCAGAAAAAAAAACAAAACCAAACCCGGGCCATTACAATGCAGCTGAAAACAAGGGGACAATAGAAAGAAACAGAACTGTGGGATGCAGAAACCTGGCTGCAAGACATGGGATCCACACTTCTGCTCCTCTAAATGCTGGTGGGGGTTCAGGAGAGTGCTGTGCCCACTTTGTGGCACTGCCCTTCAAGAAAGAGAAGCCTGGGCCACCTGGGGAAAGTGCAAGCAAGAAGATTCTGGGGGATCTAACATGACCTGTGAAGAGAAACAGCAACAATGGGGGAAGGCTGAATGGAGATTCAAGTGTTTAAATATGCTAAAGGTGCCTGAATTAAAAAATAAATCCAGAAACAGTCTTTCCATCCTCTCTATAAAAGGAGAGAAACAATGGGCCAATTTTGAAGAGCAGACTTCAGATAAACACAGTGAAGTTTTTCAAGTGATGCAGTAGTGGAAGATTTTGACTGAAGAGGGTGTAGATGCTCCATAATGGGAAACCTGTACAATTCTGGAAGCTGGATACAGGCACTGGTGCTGTAGGAACCCCTCCAGCCCAAAAGGGCTGTCTCTGTAGGTTTGTGCCCAGGGCCTCTCTCCTCTCCAAGACGCACCAAGGCTCCAGTCTGTCCCTTCACTCTGGGCAGTAAAATCCTGACACTCACTCCCATTTCCAAGAAACCCTGAAATCCTCCACCTGCAGATCCCAAGCTGAGGACAATCTCTGGCAGAAGGATTACTTACCCCACTGTTTGCTGCCTGCAGCAGGTACTTCAGACCTTTCTTCTCCTGGGGCTGCAGCCCCCTCAAGTAGAACACTCCAAGATAAGCCTGTGCCTGCAACAAAACCACATGGTCCAGAGCAGCCAGGATTTTAATTATTTGGATTTTTCAAGCTGCTCAAATGCTGGGGTTACTGTGGCAGTGTGCCAAGGACCCTGCCTGTGCAGGTGCTCTTGGGAGAGGCAGGGCTGCCCTAGGAAAAATCAGCATGACACAGTGAACACAAAGAATTCCATTTGAGTCCCACAGTATCATTTCAAACTCTCTGTGGGAGTCAGAGCCAGGGAATGGCTCCCACTTGTGCCCTGTCCCCAAGATCCAGTAGATGCACCCCCTGGCCAGTGAGCTCCAGGAGGCACAGGCACTGCCAGCCTGGCATTCCCAGGCCGAGATGGCACATGCCTAAATGCATCTCCTGGAGTGGGAAAGGAGGGCAGCAGAAACAGATCTGCACAGATGAGTCATCTCAGAAAGTCATAGATACAAAATGAGGATCTGCTCTTGCTTCAAGCACTGGAAGTTCCTCCAGTACAGCGACCTGTACTCTTAGAACTGAGAGGAGATTAAAACTGAGCTGTGTTTTCAAGCTCAGGTCAGCTCTCCCAAGCCAAAGGTTTAATGTAAGAGCCCCATTAACAACAGACAACTAGCGTGTGGCACAGGCAGGGCTGTCTCCCAGACACTATCAGGAATATAAACAGAGAATCAGAGACTGGTTTGGGTCAGAGGGACCTTAAAGATCCTCTAGTTCCAACCCCCTGCTGTGAGCAGGGACACTGGAAGGCTTTTCCCTTCCAGTGCCACAGACACTGCTTTCTAGGATGTGCCTCCAACCCTTCAGTCAGGGCTCTCTGCTGGCTCTCCCCCCTGACCTTTGGACACCAACCTCTGTGATGCCAGCCCCTGCTGCTTGCTCCAGGAGTGCCACAGCCTGGTGGTGCCTGTGCCAGAGGCTGCCAGGGCCGTGCTGCAGCAGGTACCTGGCGTAGCGGTACTGGGCCATGGGGTGACGGCTGCTGGCTGCCTGGCAGTAATAAAAACCTGCCTGAGAGAGAGAAACACAGGTAATGCATGCCCTGAACATCACATGCATTCAAGCTCAACCTCTCTGTCTAGACTCAGCACGAGCTGCAGCCCTCTCTAGAGCCCTCCCACAACAGAACATTAGCTGGGCCAGGTGAGACAATGGACTGTGACCACCCCAGAGCCCTGGAACCACCCTGCCTGCTGCACTCCAACTCCCCGAGCTGAAGGGGGTGGCACTGGGCCAACCATGACTCAAACCAAGCTGCCTTTGCAGCTCTTCCCAGCTCCAGCAGCTGCTGGCCAGCTTGCACTAGATGGCAGGCTGGAGTTACAGGAGCCAAACTGGAGATCTGAGAAGCCCTGGGATGTGCAGTGGTGTCTTAAATACAGCAACATGACAGGTTTCTCCTTGGAACCCCGCTGGGTGCTGGTAGCACAGCCTGTGCACCTGGAGAACCCTCACAAGCTGTGGGAAAGGCATCTCAGTGCACCTCTCCGAGGGGATTGGTGACACTGAAAGCAGCTCTGCAAAGCTGCAATTTTTCTTATTTCCAGCATTTTCTACTGAGTCTTCAAAGCCTGGGCACTACCCAGGCTCCCCAGGGAATGGGCATGGCCCCGAGGCTGCCAGAGCTCCAGGAGTGTTTGGACAACACCCCCAGGGATGAACAAGGTGGGATTTTTGGGACAGCTGTGCGGGGCCAGAAGTTGGATCTGTGATCCCTGTGGGTTCCCTCCAGCTCAGGATATTCCATGACTTTCCCACTCATGTAAAAGGAACAAAGCTCCAAGCACCCAGCACAGATATCTCTCCTGCAGTGTGCTGCCCACACCCAACCCCCAGGCCCTGGGTTACCTTTTCCAAGTCCTTTTCTGTGCCCCTGCCATGCTCGTAGCACAGCCCCACATTGAACTGGGCTTTGCTGTAGCCCCGATCCGCCGCCAGCTTGAAGCAGGTGAAGGCCACCCGGCAGTGCCCCGCCCTCATGCTCTCGATCCCTGAGGAAAACACAGCCTAAACCCATGGAAAACAGGGGAAAGCACACAGCCACAACCCAGCCTCCAATGCAGCAACCTCCCCCACAGCCACTGGGCCTTCCTTGGCTCACACAAAGTGCTCTGGGCCACTTCCAGCTGGCTCCAACCCTCACTCCACAGTTTCCGTAAGAAAAATGGCAACACTGCATTTTAGGGATTTTTCTGGGCTCGTGGCAGAGAGGGATCACAGGCTAACACAACGTATGGCTCACACAGAAACAACTTGCTTTTCAGTGCTGCAACTAGTGGTGTATATAGGGCAGGGACTTTTCTTAGCTCATTGCATCTTCCTTCTGCTTTTCTTAGAGTTGCAATCCTGCAATTGCTTTTTCAGCTTGCCAGGAAGACTGTGAGCTCAGACAATAAAAGAAGGATACAAGGATATGACATCTTGTGTTGCAAAAAAGACAGAGATGGCTTAATTTCCAACTACAGATGTCAGGACAACAGTGCAGGCTTCAAGCAAGCCTGGATTGAAATATGCTGAGATAAATCAGGTGGCACGATGGGACAAAGGGCAATAAATCTCTCCAAGCACAGTTAAAATTGCTGAAAGGAGGCTTCAGCTTGGGTATTTGCCATCCCTGCCTTCTCACAAGACCTGCAACCATTTGGAGGTCCTCCAAAATGAGAAACCTGTGGTTTAAGGGCAAAACAAAACCAACTCCACATTACCAAGGATATTCAATGCAATGGAAATATCAATTCGGAAAATCTGCTGCAATTGGAAAGCGGCTTCCTCTAAATGCCCTCGCTGAGCTGGGTCACCCTGAGGAGTCAGAGAAAAAAGCTATTAAAGACAGCTAAATCATATCAACCCTAGAGGAGATTCTGGCTTGGAAACCAAGCAGTGAGACCTGTTTGTATGGTAGTTCAGTCATCAGGAGGGTGAGGTCATGTGTCCACACAAAAACCTCCCTGTCCTGCACAGCCACCTCGTTGGGGAAGCTGGATGGACACTGCTCCCCTGCCCTCTGGCCAGGCAGCTTGGTGCAGCCTCTCAGGCATAGCAGACCTTTCAGAATTCAGCAAATACCTGATCCTACTCAGAGCAGTCTGCAGCTCCTCCCAAGGGGCAGCTCCGAGCTCTGCTCCCTGGGACAGGGACAGCACCCAGGGAATGGATGGAGCTGGGCCAGGGCAGGACCAGGCTGGATTTTGGGAGAAGTTTCTTCCTCCAGGTGGTGCTGGGGCACTGAACAGGCTCCCCAAGGCTGCCAGAGCTCCAGGAGCAGCATCTGGACACTGCTCCCAGGGATGCAGAGGGAGGGATTGTTGGGGTGTCTGTGCAGGGCTAGGAGCTGGATTCATGATCCTTGTGGATCTCTTCTAAATGAGGACATTCCATGATTCTAAGATAAATCCCCCTTCCAAAAATAACATTACCCCTTGTTCCCTCTCCCACATCGTGCCCAGAGCAGAGTCCCTGCCAAAACATCCTCACACCTTTGCATGGGCTCTACCCAATTCCAGCTGAGCCTCCTCCTCAGCTGACTGAGCACTGCCCAGTGCTGCTGAAACCCTGCAGGGCACAGCCAAATCCTTTCCTCCTGGAAAGCCAAATCCTTTCCACCCACAGCTTCGCTGCTGAGCTCAGGGCTCCTCCCATGAGGCCAAGACAGGTTCAAGACCCCTCCCTGAGCGGCTCCATGACCCAGCTCCAGGCTCTTCCTCCAGCCCTGCACAAGTGGCACCTCCCAGGACGGAGAGATCCACGCTCAGCCCCTCAGCAGATCAAGCAAATTCCGCCTTGGTGCCTTTTGCAGGAACTCACTCTGCTAAAACCTGAATTTACCTCACTCTGCTAAAAACTGAATTTACCTCCTCTCTGCTCACAGTGTCCTTGAGCAACTGCTCAGCCGAGTGATTTTTTTTAAAAAGGGAATTATCTGCATCTAAGATGTGAATTGCAAAAAATTGGCAGGTTTAATCACAACAAGAACAATAATATAATTTATGGCCTTGTGACTCTCGAGCTGATGCACTCTCTTCAAGCCCCAAGTGCTTTCCTCTTTACCAGACAAGAGCCAGCCCTGATTTGCAGCGTTTGGAGTGACACCACCTTCCCCAGTCATGGGTTGTCTGGTAAACACCAAAATAGCAACAGCATGCAATCACCTAGTGAAAGATTGCATCAAAATGCAAATGCACAGGAACATGCTGGTGCTGCTGAATTTATTTTTTTGTTTGGTTGCTTGGTTTGGTGTTTCTCACCATTTTCTTTCAGTGCTTCTCTGCCAGCAGCCCTGTTACACAGATACCTCAAAGGATGGGGATGGCAGTTTGTAAATCCTGGAATTCTGTTCTGGCTAAAGCAGAGGTTAGTATATCCCATCTCTCTTTTTTTTTTTTTTCCCAGTCTTGTGCAAGAGGGTTGCTCAGGCTGTGCCTGGGGGAGCTCTGGGATGTGTTCCTGCAGGGAAGGTGCAGACAGAGGGGGGGAAAATGAAACCTTACC
>VXBQ01017622.1:52037-94325 GCA_013400175.1 Phainopepla nitens
TGTTACACAGATACCTCAAAGGATGGGGATGGCAGTTTGTAAATCCTGGAATTCTGTTCTGGCTAAAGCAGAGGTTAGTATATCCCATCTCTCTTTTTTTTTTTTTTCCCAGTCTTGTGCAAGAGTGTTGCTCAGGCTGTGCCTGGGGTAGCTCTGGGATGTGTTCCTGCAGGGAAGGTGCAGACAGAGGGGTGGAAAATGAAACCTTACCTTTGCACTGTGGAGAACTGGCCCCACCCTGGAGCTCACAGGGATTTGGAATTCCCCTGCATTAAAAAAAAAAAATCCAATAAAAAAGCAAAGTTTAGCAGCGCTGCATCTTTGCCTCCTGTCATCCTCTCTATTCCATAGCTCTTTCCTAAAGATCTGATCTCCCATTCAGTCAGGGACAGCAGGAACAGAAGGAATCCCAACCAATTTGACCTTTGGAGCAAAAGCAAGCTCTGGAATCCAGCCCTGTGGCTGCAGCTCCTCCAGAAAGACTCCTGGTTTTGATCTGAAGACAGCAAATGTAGAGAATCTCCTGCTTCTCCCAAATGTTCCAGTAACTTGTAATCACTTTAAACCTCTGTGCTTCATTTCAAATTAAAGCACTTCTAGTCTGGGTTTCTGCTCCCAGGCACTGGCTCTTCCAGGTTTTTTCTTCTTTACTAAAAAGCCAATTCCTCCTTTTGAAAGTCCTGACATGCCTAATCAGCCCCTCTTGATTCCTGTCTGTGATTCTAAAAAGACTGCACCATTCATGTCTTTCAACTGCAGCACTTTTCTGCCAGCCTTGGTTAATTTTATGACTTTTTGCTACTATTCCTGAATTTCCAGCAGGGTTACTGAGGTGCAGCCCCTCTCAGCAGTGTCACAGGAGGGGTGACATTGACTCTGATCCAGTTTGCCTGGATCAGAACTGCTGCAGCTCCCAGCTTACCCAGGGCACCACACACAGCCCTCAGCTGAGGTGCTGCCTCCACAAGTTCTTCTCCAGGTAATTTCTTTGCTGGGTACAGCTCTGCTTCTGCCAGGGGATGATGAGCCCTCTCAGGTACACTGGGACAGCCACATGTTCAGCACTCTGTGACCAGCTTCAATCAGAATTATCTGACAGAGCATCTCCAGCCTGAGCCAAGCCACCTTGCTCAGAGCAGGATTGTGCTGGCAGTGGTTCCACTGGTATTTACTCCTGCCACTGTAAGAGGACAATGACCTCCACAAAGAGGACAGACAGCCTAAGGCCAAGGATCACCACAAGCAGCTGGATCCCACTGGACATTTAACCCCAGATGCTGGAGCCTGGATGACTTTGAGCCAGAGCTGTGCCCTCCCCATGTCTCCCTCTCAAGCTGTGTGGGAGCCAACACAAGTGAAAAAAATGTCCTTTTAGGGCCTGATTCCTATATTCCTGGCACTGTTTGGCTCCATGAGCAGCAGCAATGAGGTGTGCAGCAGGCAGGAGTGCTCCTTGCAGTGCCTACACTGTGCCACAGTGTGCAGGAGCCCTGGCCTGTGTGCCAGCTGCAGCCTCATTATTCCCAGACAAACAATTCCCCCCGGCTGTATTCAAATGTGTCTTATCTGGACAGGCCCCACTCACCCAACAAGCAAGATCACTGTGGCAAACATGATTTCTATGCAGCATTCCACCAAAAGTAGTATAATCTGTGAATTTATTTCTTGTGCTTTCTGTTTCTTTGCAGAGCAGGCATCAAATGATCTGTATTTTTCACTGTAAGGCTCCATCGTGTATCTCCCTCGTGATGTAATTTAGGTTTTTGCCACACAAACAACTGCAAATCCCATGGAAAAATGGTTGGTATTAAGAATTCTCCCACTACTTGTTTAAACAGCATTAGTACATCCACACTTTCAGGAAACCACACATTTTGCACACATGTTTACTCCTAAATCAGAGACTCCTCGTTCACTGTGGAAATGTTGTAATCTGGACAAACCACTGAACCATGAAAAATAAACAGCCACTAATTCTGAATTCTGTCAGCCTGCAGAAGCACCTTTAGCCCCTCTGCCATGGAAACCCCTCCTCATTCAAGTCTTCACAGAGCAGGGTTACCAATCCCAGAGAACATCTGGAACACAGCACAGAGACCAGCTGATCCTCACACCCAGCCCCAGCTCCTGAAGGATCAGACAGTCCCAGAAGGGTCTGGGTTAGGAGGGAACTTAAAGGTCACCCAGTTCCACCCCTGCCATGAGCAGGGACATTTCCACTGTCCCAGGCTGCCCCAAGCCCCATCCAGCCTGGCCTTGGACACTGCCAGGGATTCAAGGGCAGCCACAGCTGCTCTGGGAGACCCAAATTCCCTCAGAATCACCTCTGAGCCTGGGCAAGCTACATTATTCTTCAGGTTATGCTTAAAAGATGGGAATATCACAGCTGGAATTTTGTGTGTAACTTTATTTCTTCTTCAAACCCATGCTATGATGCAACATGACTGCACATTCTTTTTCCCATGCAGTCTTGCAGCTTTCAGTGATGCCCAACACTCACATTTTCAGCAGTTAATAAATATTTTTGTCTCTCTTCCCTGTTCATCCTGGACTAATCAAGTGTTGCTCACAGCTAGCTCCAAATGAGGAATTAATAATCTTCTCCTAGACAGCCGAGATTGCTCATCCCAAAACATCCACGAGAACGAAGTCACAACAAGAGCTGGCCAAAATCCAGCGTTTCTGCCTCATGGAAAATTTCACTGTTTCCAATTGGTTTCATTGTGCTTTGAAATGAAAACACACTTTTGCAATGTCTGTAATCTCAGAATTGAAATAACGAATTTTACAGTTCTGCCAGGGGTAAAATACAACTCCCCAGGGCATCATTCAGCTGCTGTAACACTGAGACTGGCTGTAATCACCTGCTTGCTCACTCTGTGCCATTAACTTCCAGCAAAAAGCCTCTGAGTGAGGCAGGAATTGCATGGAAAAAAGTAAGATGTGAACACAGAGCTGAGGACTTGCTGGCAGCAATATCCAGAATGCTATTTAAAGCAAGTTTTAAGTTAATCTCCTCAAGTTTTCTTTTTAAACAAAGGAATAGATTTTGATCCAATTGTGCTCCAATAAAATTGGAATGGCTCCTGTGGAAATCTGAGATGTTGGGATCCATCCCACAGATCTCTGCACAACAGCAGATTGTCACTGCACACGGAGATCAGCACCAGCAAGTGTGGAAATGAACTGAAACACCCAGAGAAAGGAGAAGGACATGGAATTCTCTCCAGAAAATCCCTTGCCATTGCTGGCAGCAGCAAACTGGAGCAGGGAAGGTACATCCTGCTGCACTCCAAGCTCTGTTCTCTCATGGCAAGGCTTTGCTACCAGATTCCCCTGCATCATCTGCCAGGCGTCTGTCCTTCCCTCCCTTCTGCTCTCCCCAGCTCCCTGCTGCATCCTCATTTTGCCAGCCTCACCCTCTTGCAGTAGCTAAACACCAGGGAAAAAAAATCCTGTACCTCAGGCAGGTTTTTCTGTACAAAGTAAAACGCAGTGAAAGAAAGGGATCATCAAGCTTCACTTTCCACGGAAAGATTCCCAGGACTTCTCACATGACAAAATCCTGCATTTTTTCAGGCTCTTCAGTGCAAATTACCAAATCTCTTTCCCCTGACTTTTCTCCATAAATTCCCACAAAATGGATGCACAACATAACGCGGAATGTAACCGGAGGACTTATGTATGGAGCAAAATCAAATTATTTCTGACATATATTATCTCTGACAAGTGACAGTTGGAGATGCTTGGGCAGAAAGGGTGAGGAGCAGGGATTATAAAGTCACGCTCTCCCTGGCAGAACTTTCCAGCAATCAGCTGTTCTGTGATCTGAGCAGGAGGCTTGGCTGGACCAATTAAGTCTCATTTCAAAGTGTAATTTTACCTAATCACTTCTTGGAACCCAATTGTACTTCTGCCCTGTAGCAGCAAGTTCCACCATTTACCTGGGCACTGGCCAAACACAAAATGCCTTTTGCTTTTTTCCAAACTTGGTACCCGACCCTTCTGTGCTGCCTTTTAATATCAGGATTATGAAAAAGACTGTCCGTATTCTCTTTCTCTCAACACTTTTAGTTTCACAGAGCACCAGCACATTCTTTGCCACTTCTGTTTTTTTTTTAAGCTGAGAGTCAGTCTGTGTTTGGATGTAATT
This sequence comes from Phainopepla nitens, assembly GCA_013400175.1. Classification (NCBI taxonomy): domain Eukaryota; kingdom Metazoa; phylum Chordata; class Aves; order Passeriformes; family Bombycillidae; genus Phainopepla; species Phainopepla nitens. The sequence continues at coordinate 56,191 of VXBQ01017622.1, forward strand.
GTCTCCCTGTCATCTTTTCTCTGCAGTTTTGTCCCTGTTTTTCAGGCACTGTCTTTTCCTTTAGCGTTCAAGACGTGGCTGCATCCCAGACTCACACGAACCCACAGCACTGCCTTGTCCTCAGCTCCTTCCTTCACCATAATTAACATTTAATTGGCCTCACTGCTGCCGAGCACTGACTTAACCTTATCAAAAGCACATCCACAGTGGCTTTAAATGTTCCCTCAGCAAGACAATTATTAATCTGACACTCCTCACTCTGTCTGTGTATTTGCAGCCCCACTCCCCTGTGCACACTCATTTAACCCACCTGGGGATTACCCTGGCTTTGGTTCTCGTGCAATCTTTGCCAGTGACTTTCAGATTTGACTGTCCTGAAGAGTTTTGTACCATTTGCTGCTTCTGCTGCCTCGTTCGTCACCTCTTTTTTCCAAATCACTGCTGACTGTGCTGAACAGAACAGGTTTAACTAAAGACAGGGGAATCCTACAGTAATGTCTCTCCACTGTGAAAACTTTCTGTAAGGAGTTATCAGCCCAGGAGTAACCCCTCCATGTTCCCTCACATGAGCTTTAATTCTTTAGATAGCTTTGGTTTAGGTCCTGTCTGGATGATTTTCAGAAAGCCAAAAGCTGGATTATCTTGCTCCACATGCCTGTTGACTTCTCCAAAGAAGTCTTAATAGATTTACAACTCTCTCAAGTCTCTGCAAGGGAGCAAGCTGGCCTGAGAAATGGCTTCCTAAATCCTTCCAAGACCTTTGCTACAGCCCACTCATCCCAGCATGTGACACCTCTATCCTGTAACAGAGTTTCTATCAAATTAAAATCACCTTTTTTACAGTTCTGTGCCTCAAACAAACACCCACCCACCCCTTTTTAAAAGCCAAGCTGCGCAATCTGTCAGTGCTCATTCCCCTGGCCACAGAGCAGGTTTGAGCATGGGATTACAGATCATCCTTGGAGGCTCAGCGATTTCCCAGCTTCTGAAGAACATCTGAACAAAGACCACGTGGCCTTAGTGACTTGTCACTGTTCAATTTATCAGTTTGCCCAAAAGCTCTTCCTGTTGACTCTCCTCAGTAGGAACTGTTTGTCAGACACACATTCACTCCAGGATGTTCAGCTGTGCCAACTGCAGGCATTGCTGTCTCCACTTCTTCCCACCACTCCTCCCAGAGGTCCATGTCCAGTCACCTGCCAGTGCTGGAGTGCTTCTTAATATGCTCCAGGCTAAAGCAGATGGGTTAAACAGTCTAATTGGCAGTTTAGGTAAATTAACCTGGCTGTTTTCCTGGAGTTAATTAGGAGACATGGAAACAAAATGCTCCATTTGCCAACTGATGGGAATGGTAACCTCTGGCAGGAGAAGGTTTGATAAGCAGTGATGGGCAGTAGCTGAAATCAGCACAGAAAGAAGCCAAAATTCTGAAAGAAAGCAAAAAAATGGGGAATAGTTCTGATCTTTTCTGCAGCACTTTCATTATTTAAATTCTTCCCTGTGAGGGTGCTGAGGCCCTGGCCCAGAGCAGCTGTGGCTGCCCCTGGATCCCTGGAAGTGTCCAAGGCCAGGCAGGACAGGGCTTGGAGCAGCTTGAGACAGTGGGATAGCCTGGGATTCTGAGCCCCTGGCAGGGATCAAGAAGAGCTTTCAGGTCCCTCTCAACCCAAAGCAGTCTGTGATCCTGTGATTTAGCCAACATCTGTGGCTGGTTTCCTGATGTGCCTCTTCTACACCACTACTGAATGTTGTCCCCTTGCCCCTGTTCCAGCAGGCTTCCTGCTTCCAACAGCTTTCCTGAGGCCATTATCAGTGTTTTATATCTAGTGAGCTGTAGGCCTCATCTGATCTTCCTTGGTGTGACTTTAAATTCCCCGTATAGGACATGCTCTCCTGGGCGAGACTTCAATTTTGTTGGAGTCTATCTTTCTATTTTTATAAAACTCATTTTAATAATGTCTTTGATACCTCCTTCCACTGTCTTATCTGTGGCAGAAGAGCTCAGAAACGCATCCTCATCTTGCAGGAAGAGAATAATTCCTTCAGTTTCACACCATGTACACCAGTCTCCCAGATCAATGGTGTAGCATCCTCCTGAATCCTTCTGGCTGCAAACATCTGTCCACAATAAAAGAACAGGACTGGATGCTGCAATCAGTCTGCTAAGGCGGAGCGGTGTTGGGAAAGCTGTTGCCACCTGCAGTTACAGCACAGCTTTGTCTCTGCCTTCAGGAGGTTTTCTCCTCCTGTCTCTGGACTCTGATTCATCTCTCTGAAATTCTGCCTTTCCACTCTCACCTGTCTCCTCAAGTGTCAATAAACACACACACTCCTTGGCACCGAGCTTGCCCTGGGGGAACTGCCAGGTCCTTCTGCCACAAGTATCCTGCCCCGCAGCACATGGCACATACCTGCTTCTGCCCAGGGCTGGCTCTCTCCTTGTCCTGAGGGGATGCCTGAGGATGAATTCTCTGCTACAGCCTCTGGACCTGCTGTCTGCAGGAACTGGGACCCCAGCTGCTCGCCAGGACAGCTGGTTGAGGCTTCAGCCACCACTGCAATACAGAGCACAAAAGCTGTGTCTGCTCCAGGCGACAACACCGGTCTGTGCATGTACTCGGTGTTCTCTGACCACACAGACAAGCAGGAGGAAAGTTTGTGCAGCAGAATCCAGAACGGAAAACAGAGGTAAGGGCACACAGAGTGGGACTGCACCAAATCGTCAAGAAGCAGAGTTTCACCCGACACTCTCCCCAGGGCCGAGAGCGGCTGTCAGCCTCTCCGGGCTCTCTTCCAGCCTCTCTTAACACACTACGAGGCAGCAATCCCCCCCGACAGCCCCCCGCCGCCCTCCCCAGGCCACAGCCGCTGACCTGCGGGCTGGGGGGACAGCGAGGATCGCCAGGAAAGCCTTGGCTCTGTGCGGGGGTCCGGCAGCGACCTGAGCCACGCGATCTGCCTGAGCAGCTGCAGCAGCAGCGCGCCCACAGCGCCCTGCGGAGAGCGGACACGGTCAGGGGAATGCCCCGCTCCCTCTCCCGCTCCCCCCAGCCCCTTCTCCCCGGCTCTGCTCGGGGATCCCCCGAGGAGTCCCCGGCGCTGCTCCTCACCCAGGCGACGGCCTCCCGCACGGAGTAGCGGGGCACCAGGCCGGGCAGCGGCTGCCGCCGTCCTCCTCGCTCCGGGCCATCCTNGCGGGCCGGGGCTGCGGGCACAGGGGGCACACAGGGGACAGCGGGGACGAAGGCGGCTACAGGGCGGGCGGCCGGAGCGGCAGCATCGCCACGGAGCGGGGAAACAGCGGCACGGTCGCCACGGAGCGAGGATAGAGCGGCAGCGGCACCATAGAGCGCGGGCAGAGCGGCCCCGCCGCCATGGCGCGCACAGAGCGCCGCCCGCCCGGGAGGCCCCGTGTGGGCACTGAGGGCGCGGGGTCCGTGCGCTGCAAAACGTGCGATATGTAAAACGTTTCTCAAGAAAGAGTGTTCACCGGTGTTTGATCTCTGTCTGCTTCCCAGCCTCATCAACAAGAAGGGAGATTTTATCCGTGAAACAGCAGCTCACAAGTTCTACCTGATGTCCAGGTGTTCGACAGATCGATTACTTGTTGGTCACCTTACTAATGACGCTGACTTTTCAAGAGTCAGAAATAGTTAACACTTTGTCCAGAGTGTGCCACGGAATGAGAAGGGGGCAATGAAACAGGGTGCTGCCTTGTTGCAGAATGTGGAGTAAATTGAAATGAAGGATGTTCTTTGGTGCTTGATCTTTGTATGCTTTCAAGCCACAGCAACAAGAAGGGAGATTTAATCCCTGGAAGAAATAGCACCTAACAATCTCTAAGTGATGTCCAAGTGTTAGAAGGACAACTTACTTGGAATTGCCTTGCTGGGGTTTAGAGCTGGACCTGTTTCAATGACCTCAGACCCCAGGGAGGTTGAGAAAGCTTGGGAAGAAGGATGTACCACTGATGGTGGACACAAGGCAGAACTTACAGACCACAAGGACATTTGGCAGAACGCACAAGATAAGATAAGAACTGATAAAGCCAACTCAGCAACTGGGCTGAAATCAGCTCTGACTGGGTAGAAGATAATTCCAGCAAGGGCAGGTCACAACCACTGACCCATGGCCCAAGAAACCACTGACCCAAAAGAAGAGAAAGACTGAGCATGGGACTAATTAGCATGAGAAGCGAGAGACTCATTAACCAATAGAAGATAGAATACTAATTAATAGGAGAACTAGGTGACATGTAGCCAGTGAACACTGATGCCTTTGTTTGCTAAAATGTGAACTGTAAATAAGTCTAATACCTCGACTCCGTCTAGATTGGCCTCTTGCACACCAGGGAAAGAACCTCTTTTGGGATAACAGGGAGAGTCCTTGGGGATCTGCTCTTGTGTGGGGTGGGGGATAACTCCTCCTTGGAAAACATGGACAGGGACAAACCCCAGGCTTGTCATACCCAGGTTGTTCCTGCAGCTTTGGGGTGTCTGTGAGTGCTTCCTGAGCCCTGGGGGTGATAAAATATAGGAACCATGCTAATAGTGGGGAGTGCTGAAGGATTCCTGTTATTGCATTATAAACTGAATAAACCCTTTTCCTTACTCAGGGCTGCACCCAACAGGGACCATGCCATGCCAGCCTGAGAAAAAATCAGATTCGTGTCCTCCTCACCCTGGGTTTCCATCAGGAGTAGGAATATTGCCCTGCTCATTCCAGCCAAACACTCTCATTTATTTCTTTGTTCCATAGGCCCAGAAATTCTTGGTCATTCCAGCAGTTGTCTCTGTTTCTGGAATGTGGTGTTTTCTGTGCTGGTAATTCCTGTTATGAGCTCAGAATTCTTGTTCAGTATTAACTGTGGTTTATGCTTGAACGGTTTGTGCTGCAGGTTTAATTCCAGCTGTGGAAGATCCATAATCACTCTCCTTCATCAGCCTAAACACTTGCTTTAAACTACCAAATTTCTCTTGGTGTTCCACAGCTTTTTTTTTTCTTTTTTTGGTGTCATATGGGACACAAATCCTTTATCCTTTTCACCCCAGATTTGGCTTAATAGTGTAATTACAAAGTCATTTAGTTGCCTGTTTCACTAAATGTGTCTGTAATTGTCTCATGTTAGTAGACTAGTGTTTGCTAAGGTACTACAGTTTGTTTGGGGATGAAAATTACATGCAAAATAGAAATATCAGCATCTCCACTCTATAATCTTGCCTTAATTTTCTCGCTCATCAGGTTGTTACCACTAATTAATGCTCCAAAAACTGAACCTGCATTTGTTGGTATTGGTTCATCCATGATCTTCTCAGCTGATCACTGAATTTTTAATGTTTTGGTCCTGGTTTCCTTTCAAGTCCCCAGCCAGGTGGTGAGGGATACTCTCTGTCTTTTCTGTGACTGGCAAGGCACGAGCAGAGCTGGTCTGTTTGGATTCCTGTTGTGAGGATTCCCCAGGAGCTGCCGTGTTCATGGTGCAGTTGTGTGTTTGTGTCTGTGACACTGGAGAAGGAAAATCACCAGATGAAGGTGAGGGGATGCTGAGAGATGAGGAAACAGCTCTGCAGGGAAGAACCAAGTGGCCAAAGAGGCCAGTGGGACCCTGGGATGCTTTTCCAGTAGGACAGGGAGGGATCCTGCCCCTGTGCCCAGCCCTGGGGGCACCTCAGGGTGCTGTGTCCAGCTCTGGATCCTCAGCACAGCAGGGACAGGAGCTCCTGGAGCTGAGCAAGGGCTGGAGCATCTCTGTGCCCAGGAAAGGCTGAGGGAGCTGGGGCTGCTCAGCTGGAGAGGAGCCCCAGCTGAGAGGGGCCTCAGCCCTGGGTGTCCCTGGCTGTCCCTGTCCATCCCTGTCCATCCCTGTCTGTCCCTGTCCGTCCCTGTNTGTCCCTGTGTGCAGGAGGGCCAGGGCAGGGCCCAGGCTCTGCCCCAGGCCCAGCAATGGCCCCAGAGCCACGGGCAGGGACTGAGCCCAGGAACTGCCCCTGCACAGGAGGCAGAACTCCTGCCCTGGGCAGTGCCAGCCCTGAGCAGATTGTGCAGAGGCTGTGGAGTGTCCCTCCCTGGGGATATTGCAGATATCCCTGTGCCCTGTGCTCTGGGATGGCCCTGCTGGAGCAGGGAGGTGGCACCGGCTGAACCCCTGTGGCCCTCCAGCCTGATCCATCCTGGGATTCTATCAAGGGTCCTGTCCAGAGCGAGACAAAGCTGAGCTGGCAAAGCTGAGCTGGGGGCTGCTGTGCAGGAGCGTGGCTGAAGGAGGAAATGTTGAAGAGAGAATGGCTCAGGCTGAGGCAGGAGAATGTTCAGACTGTTCCACCTGAGGTTCCGCTGCTGAGGTTGCCCAGCTCAGCCACTTTGTGTCCTTGCAGCTTGAAGGCAGAATGGGAAGGACATTGGGGAGGAGGAGGTGACCAGCCCTGAGGAGTTGCTGCAGGTGCAGTGTCTTGCTGCAGCTTTTCTGCCTGCTGGTGCTAGGATTTTGTTCTGTGCACCCAGGGGCGGTGGGGGAAGTGGCCAATGTCATTGCAGGGCCCCTTTGCAAGGTCACAGCAATCAGGAGAGGATTCTGCTGACTGAGAAAGGGCAAACAGCATACATACAGTGAAGAATTCTTCCCTGGGAGGGGGATGAGGCCCTGGAGAAGCTGTGGCTGCCCCTGGATCCCTGGCAGTGCCCAAGGCCAGGTTGGAGCAGCCTGGGACAGTGGAAGGTGTCCCTGCTCATGGCAGGAGATGGGTCTGGATGAGCTTTAAGGTCCCTTCCAACCCAAACCAGTCTGGGATTTTATAAGAAACGTAAGAAGAAGCATTGGGCAATTCTAAAACATTTTATTTAACCTGAGCCTTGGGAAGGTGAGGGGGAGCTTTCTCCTAGAAACTGTTTTAAGCAAGATGGTGATTGGGAACAGCTAGGATGGATTTAAGGACAATTATGCCAAAGGAACCTGATTGCCTCTGTGATGAGACTGGCTCAGAGCACATGGGGAGAGCAGTGGGTGTTGTTTACTGGACTCTGCCACAAAGGCACTCATGGTGTCATTTCAGGGCCTGTTGGGTGAGGTTTGGATGGGGTAAATGGGCTGTAAATGGGATGGAAACCAGCCTGGATTGCTGGGCTCAGCTGCTGGTCAGCAGTGGGTTAGCAGCACACAGAGCGTACCAGAAGGGGCTGAGAAAACTCGGCTCGTTATCATGATAATTTTAGGAAAAGAAATACTTTGCTCCTGAGGGAAATAAATACTGTGCTCCTTAAGAAATATATTTCTTTTGGTTGGAAGAGGGAACCAGGCTGGTTGGGGAAAGCAAGCTAAAAATAGACATGGAAGTTCTAGAAGGTTATACACATTGTGAGTTTTTATAAAAACCTTTGCAGTTGAAATCACTCTTTCAGTCACTGGTTGGGACACTCATTAATGCCCATTCCGCCTCAAAGTGCAGAAAAAATGAATATATTTCCAAGGTTATGACTGTTTTTTGGATGCACCTTTGGCACCGGAACTTTATTCTCTGGAGCTGGTTCCTCTTGTCCTATAGTAGCCTCCTGTTAACTTAAGGTTTCATCTGCATGTTTTTTTTTTTTTTCTCTGCATCTTGAGCAAAGTAACTTAGTGGACCATGTGAGCTTTGATAGATAATAGTTGTTTTTTTTTAATCTAAACCCAGAAATTTATGGCCAAAAATCTTGCCATCCCCCTTCGACCAAATATACTTCAAACAGTGTAATTACAGGGGATATCTCGTTTCACAGCTCACAGACAAAGCAAATGTGTTTGTTTTACTTTATTAGATTTTTTATAATACGTTCATACAAACCCAAATGTGCATATACACACTCTGTCAATACTGCCAACTGCAATTTATTAAGTTTTATAAATTTTTTCCACTAGGTCTCTATGTTGTTAAACAGAGAGTGAAGGCAGGATCAATGCTAAAGATGGGAAGGCGCAATTTCCAAGTAAACAATCTCAGCTTTCTCTTAATAAGTTTATAAGGGATATTTTTGAGGAAAGCTAATTAATCACATGCCTGAGACCTCTCTTAAGGCAGTTGTACAATAAGAGAAGAGAAGAGAATAAGAAAACAAAGGTATTTGGGCATAAGCTGTAGCTCGTGCTGCTGCTTCCCTGTTCCCTGAGTGCAGCAAAGCCCCTCAGTCAGTCACTGTAATCCAGAGCTGGAGCTGGGAGCAGCTTTGGGGATAGATCTCGTTGCTTTGTGATGAACTCGGAGGCCCTGGGAGAATCTCTTGGTGTTGACAGCCCCTGACAGTAAATGTCACATGGATTCAGAGGGAGCTCAGAGCCTTCTGGTGACTGCTATGAGAAGAGACACGGTGACAGCAAACCTGATTGATGAGCCGTGCCACGAGGACAGGGAGCTCTGGGTGGTGATTGTCTGTAATTGAATGGTCCACGGAAGTTATTTCTGGGTTTCCACAAACACTCCAGGAGGGTTTTCACAGGGGAGGGGTGTGAATTCAGACTGAGGTGCTCAGCAAGTCCTTGTTAAGTCAGCCCTAACAGACTTTAAAACTTAACGGGCTGCTTTAGCTGTGTGCCCAGAGCTGTCATGAAGCAAACAGCACGTGGAGATGGTCAGTCCTGCAATTACCTTTAGGAACGTTCCTTTGTCAGCTTCTGCCTCCTCTTTTTAGTGCCTTCTCCTCGTGGCTGGGCCGTGTGATGTTGGTGACGGAGGTTGTCCCTGGCTGTGACACGGCTGTGCTGTGACACCGGCTTGTCCAGTGATGCTCCAGGCGCTCACCGCGAGTGTGAGACCTCAGAGCCCCTCACCCAGCCAAGCATTGCTGGCCCTGACCAATTAAGCTGGCCTCTCTCTCATTAAAACCCCTGTGCAGGCTCTGGTGTGTCACAGATCTTTAAAATCTCCATTATGAATTCCACTTTCTTGTGGGTATTTTTAGTTTCTACTTGAAGAAATGATTATTGTCTCTTGCACTTAAACATATCAGTTTCGGCTCTGCAGACATCTCCTCTGGGCCATAGTCAAAGACCTGATCTGACTTGAACTGCTGAATCCTCAGGGAGGATTTCAACACAGCTCCAAGCACTCGGACATTGGAACTGTGCAAGGAGGAAGAGGGAAAGAAATCCAAGCCCTCCCCCCTTCCCTTTGCTTAGGCAGGAGCACATCCCTTACAGATTTACTTGGTTGTGCCAATTTAATGTGATTTCTTCTGAGGGCCTGGAACCACTCAAGGAAGGCTGACAGGTTTTATCAACAGAATGGAAACTGAAGTGATAAGGTGAGAGTTGTTGACCTGATAACTAACAAACAGAAAACTCCAGTGTCCCTCCAGCTAAATATTGCACTCCTCAGGTAAGTAAACGATGGCAGCAGCTGTGGGCTTGTCACTGAGCGAGAGAGTGTTTGAGTGCAGAGGAGCAGGAGGTGAACTGTGAAAACAAACACATTCACTTTGCCACAGACTATTTCCCTCTATTACTTTTAATGAGAGCTAAACTCCAAAATGCACAATGGGACAATAATATTGTGGGGAGAAGGAGCTCTGTGTGCAGCTCCAAAATTCCAGACACCCGGTTGCAATTAAAATGATTGCTGGTGTATTATTAATGGCTCGCCAGGAGTTTGAGGCTGTTACCAGGTTTGAGACCAACTGGTACAAGGTGCACAAGTGACTGAAAGGCAGAGCTGAGTTAGCAGCCTGAACCCGCAGTGCTCAGAGGAGCTGGAAAATGAGAGAAGTGTGAAAAGGTGAGAGGAGCCATGTTAAAACACATCCCTGGAGGGGCTGGCAAGGAACAGCTTGGTCACCATGGGCAGATGTTAGTAAACACAGCCCAAGTGTGTGTGGGGGGAGTTATTACTTTTATTTATTTTAATTCTGAAATTGTGGTGGGGAGGACGGCTGGGAAAGGAAGCGGAGACCTCTAATGAGCAACGATTTCGAGGTAATGGGCACAAAAAGCTCTGCAAGCCTTTCATTCCTCCTTTCCCCTTACATCTCGCTGAAAGCACGCTGGGATTATGTAGGAAACGGAGCTGTCACCGTCCTGCCAGAGCCCTCGGAACTGCTGCCTGACAGGATATGAAGGCTTCAGCAGCTGAACAAAGAGGCACACGACAGAGCTCGTGTTCGGTGTCCGTCTCCCCTTGCTGGCACCTGGCCTGCTCGGCACAATTGGCAAAGACAAATGCCAAGTGATCCCTTCCTACTCAGCCTCTCATTCATGCTAACTCTGTTTCTCACAAGAAAGCAGTTTTGTACTCCCCATGTTTGTCATCCTGCCATGTCGCTTTTCTTTTTGCTGTTACAGTTTCTTTTTGTCTCAGGTGAGGGTACCAGAGAGAGCTCTTGGGAGCCACTGTGAATGTAAACAGGGGCAGGGCTGTACTTTTCTCGCCTAAGAATTCAAAACTTTGGTGGCTTTTTTTTTTTTTTTTTTTTTTGCCTGCTCTTGAGCAATGGGGTCATATATTCATAGAACAAGCTGTTCTAATGTTGAAGTGCATTTCCTAAATTGTGCAAACTAGCTCAGAGCCCATCACTCTGCGTGTAAAGTGTTGCTTTTTGTGGATAACCAGGTTATGGTTGTCAGGGCTGAAATGTGTCTTCCACTTTGTCAGGAGGCTTGCTCAGTGTCATGGCATCTTGAACATTTGCAGCAAATATTATCCTAATTAATTTAGTTTTTATCAGAAAACTTCTTCCCTTTCCCCCAACTTTTCAAATCATTTCTGAGCACATTGAACACCGTGGACCTTAATCCCCATGGGACTCCTCTGTTGATCATCTTCCACTGTGACAACTCATCCTTTAGGATAATCTTCTTTTTCCAATGCTAAATTGTAACTCTGTGAGGTGCTTACCTGTAGTCCCTGGCTGTTTTAGTTTATTTAAAAGCCTTTGATGAGACCTTCTATGCATGAGGTTTCTGGAAGCTTGGGGTGAGTTGGAAATGCAGGGAAAAATTCTCAGCTGGAGCTCTGCTATTTACATGCTTTTGACTCCTTCAAAGAATTCCAGCAGATTTAGGAAGGCTTGGATTCCTTTTACAAAAGTCATGTTTACTTTTCCTTAACATGTTACTTTTATTCATGTATTCACTAATTCTGTTCTTTACTGGAGCTTCAGCCAATATGACCCATTATGGACATTGGGCTTAGTGGTCCGAGGCTTCTTGAATCGCCACTGGATTTATTTTAAAAACCTGATTTCTTATTAGTTACCTTCCAGTCCTTTGATAATCACAGCAATTTTCAGCAAAAGGTTATATACTCAGGGTATTAGCTCAGTGGTGATTCATATTTAACATTCTATAAAAACCTTGTGTGGATTCCATTGGGCGCCCAGTGAAATGTTGTTATTCCTTTTATCTGCTTTGTAATCTCCAATTAACACCCTTAAATTAAGACAAGCCTTCTGTGAAGGCCTTATAAACAAAATCCTGGTTCTAGAGTTTCCAGGATTCTCCAGGTGAACAGAGGTTTGAAAAAAACCCCAAGCATTTGGGATTTTTTTGTGATTGCATCGTGTTTTCCAAGTGCTCCTTCCACACCTGTGTGGCTCTTGCAAGCTCCTTGCTCTTGATGTGTTCAAGAAGGATTTATAACATTCTTTTCTATTTCTTTAGCAAATTGCTTCTAAACTCTTTCTTCCATCTATGTTATTGGGCTTTTACATTTAGTCTGCCAGAATTTATGTTCTTTTTAGATTTCCTTTTTCAGACACAACTTCAGCTTTTTGCAGGATACCTTTTAACTTCCAAGAGCCTCCCTGATCCTGCTGTTTTATGATGCAAGCTTTTTGTTTTCCTCTCAAGTCTTTTTTTTTGACAGGTTATATGCATTTGCTTTGAGCCTCCAATATAAAATCCTAAAATAGTCTACCTGCCATCTGAAAACATTTTACCTTTCTGGCTGCCACTCTGAGTGTTTTCTGTAACAAATTCCCTCATTTTCCAATTTTCCTTTCGCTGGAATCGGGCACAACCACTTCATTTGCCAACATTGCTTCATTTCAGAGGATGCAGTCATGAGTCAGATAAAAGGATTAAGGGTTTAGCCTAACCCAGTCTCTGGGAAGGCTGGAAATACCAGCCATTAACATTTCACTAATAGTAATTTCCCTGATTTCAGTACCTGAGGAGCAGGCAAGGAAGCAGCTTGCCAAAGCTGGTGATGGTGGAAATTCCTGCCCTGGAACACCCACTTCTGTCTGCAGCCTACAACGGACCAAATGACAGAAAACTGAGGAAATAAAAACAAGCTGAGCTGCTTTATCACCACGTCACTGAAGTTTGATACTAATTGACGTGAGTGATTTGGGGCAGGGTGTTGGTGGGAAGCAGAGTAAGGAGCAGAGGCACAATGACAGTGTCCAGCTGTCACATCAGCAGATCAGGAATGATCCAGGGGGAGGGACAAGATGTGAGAGCAAGAGGTTCTTCACACCAGGGAATCACAGAACCATGGAATCCCAGACTGCTTGGGGTTGATGGGACCTTAAAGATCATCCCATTCCTCCCCCTGCCTCGGCAGGGACACCTCCCACTGTCCCAGGGGCTTCCAGCCCCAGTGTCCAGCCTGGCCTGGGGCACTGCCAGGATCCAGGGGCAGCCACAGCTGCTCTGGGCACCCTGTGCCAGGGCCTGCCCACCCTCACAGGGAACAATTCCTGCCCAAAATCCCATCCAGCCCTGCCCTCTGGCACTGGGAAGCCATTCCCTGTGTCCTGTCCCTCCATTCCCTGTAAATTGTCTCTCTCTGTGTTTCCTGCAGCTCCTTCAGGCCCTGCAAGGCCACCCTGAGCTCAGCCCAAAGCTTCTCCTGTGTGGGTGAACAATGCCAGCTGTGCCAGCCTTTCCTCATGGGAGAAGTGCTCCATTCCTCTGACTGTGCCAAAAGCTTCACAGAACTCCAAATAATCAAGAATTTAAACCTTATGACTTCAGTTCCCATCTAACACAGCCTTGGGTATGCTCTGACCCACAAGTTGGTACAGGATGATTTGGAATCCAATTCTTTTTGTCTCTGCAGTGACTGCTCCTTGCAGAAAGCAGGAGCTGCTTGTGGATAGCTCCAGAGCTGTTTGGGCTCAGCAGCAATGCCAGGCAGGTGAGTGAAGCCTTCTCTCGGGTGAGGAACCCCTGTGAGGGTGAAAGGCAGTGGCACTTGGGGACTACAGAGCACCTTGAGCCACCCCACACCATGGCAGGGGCACTGCTGAGTGGCACTGAGTGCTTAGCAACAGCGAGAGTGATGGGGATACAGATGAATTGACTGTTTTCTGAGCAAGCTGGGTAGGAACAGAAGTAATTAGCTGTTAGCTGATGAAAAGGCATGCTTAATTATTAGTATAATTATAGATATAATAGACCAGGAATTATTCAGTAAAAGTAAGAAGGCCAATATGTTACAAAGAAGGTAATGGGAATGGAGGAGAGAATGACAGCGCTGTGAATTCTTGAGAGGAGATGTAAAGAATTAAGATGATAAATCAGGAATCTTTTGGGTTTCTACTCTCTGACATATCAACTCAATTTAGCAGTGGTAGAAGGGTACACAGAGCTAACGAGGTCTGTGCCTTGCATGATTTCTTTTATATAAGAACCCCTATATATAAGGGTTTATATAATGTTGATTTAACTGATGGAATGCCAATGAAATCAAGCTGTGCTTTCATAAATCTCAGAACCTGCACAATTTCACAGGGATCCTTGCTCTTCTTCCAGCACAGCCATTTAATTCAATGGATCCTGCAGGAAGCTTAGCTGTAGCTGCTTCTGATCAATATTGGTAATTGATTATAATTGTTTGATAAAGCAGGACTGCTTTCCCTGACACCCTGAGAATTCATCTGGCTCAGAAGGTGTCGTGTTAGGCAGCCTGGCCACTGCAGCTTAAACTGCTTTCCATGGGAAAATGGCTGGAGAAAGCAGGCTGAACTGCACTAACAACAGGAATACATGGTTGATAGGGATGTAGAATCACTGAAATGGGTAGTCTGGGGAAGATTAAAGTATTTGAAGATTTTTTTTCTGATGTCAGAATGGACACAGGGAGAGCTGGTCCTGCCTTTGTGCCAGGGATTGGACTTGATGCTGGAGGCAGCAGCAGTGACCTGGTGTCTCTGTGAGAATCTGCAGCTGAGAGGCCCAAGATGTCTACAGTGTTTTCTAAAATTGTAATGATTTCTAAAATGCTGTCAGTGGCATGGGAGACTGGCACCAGCAGCTCTGATCTGGATCCTGTGAGTCTGAGAGAAGCAGTGCCAAAGGATTACGAGCCCTTTTGCCCATTGCGCTGGTTGGGAAGGAAAATCAAGGTACAAAGATTTTATTGAATTAGTATTTGAGGACTAATTATCAAAATGGTTTTTGATGGATGAGCTGAGTCATGTTAGTCTGGCAAATAGCATTTTGATAAGGTGTTTGTGAGACAGGGAGTTCTAAGATGGTAAGATGAACGTAAACCACTAACCTTAATGATGATGTTAATGCAGAAATTATACAAATGCTGTGTGAAGCCACTGGGGTACATCTGGGCAAACTGGGGGCAGACAAACTCTGATCAGCCTCAGCTGGGCACAGAACCCTTGAAAAGTGAAACTGGATGAACTCTAAGCTGATCACTCAGTCCGTCTCCTTCCACAGCAGAATCAGAAGTGTGTGTGCAGAGCAGTTGTTTCACTTGCATTTTTAGCAGACTTTGACTTGGCACCGGGCTGTTCCTGCACCAGCCCTGTGCTGCCAGGGCTGTTCCTGCACCTCTCCATGCTCTGCTGTCTGTTGAGCATCTCCTGTTCTCATTCTCTTGATTCAGGTCATGTTTCCATTGTCCTGCTGCTTTGCCTGTCAGCCTTTCCCGAGGAGCAGCACCCAAACCTGGATGTGCCTCTGCACTCAGGTGTTTTAGAGAACAGCAGAGGACCTGTGAGGTGTCTGACAGGTAATTCTGCTAATAGACCTGCTCAGGATAATAACCCCTGGACAGCTTCAGATTGTTTGTTTTTAGAGACTGCTTTCTGCCAGCTGGTGTCTGTCCTGTATTTGTGCACTTTACTCCTGCCCGAGTGAAACCACTCTGCTTTTTACCAGTGAGATGCCTTCTGTATTTATAGACTTGTCCAAGTTGTCAAAAGTTTTTAATACTGCTCTCCCCCATGTATTTGCAGCTGCTCTTCACAGATTTAATCTTGGCAGATTTAATAAACACACAGTCCATTCCCTCATCCAGGCTATCAATAAAATATTGAATGGATCTTCTGAGCAGCTGAGTAACCATTGAATTTGTCCTTTGCATTTCAGAGTGAGCCATTGGAAACTGCTCTGAGACTGCAGACTCCAACCAGATTTGTGTCAGGACTTCAGCCAAGGCATTCTTCACTTATGGATGTCACGTGGGACCATGTCAGGAGCCTCAGGTGTGTGGGATCTGCTGCTTCTTCCTTATCCACAAAGTCTCATCCATTGGGAAGCAGAATTGGATTGGGTCAGCTTGTTTTGTTCCTGAGGGATTCATGTAGACAAGGACTCATCTCCCTGTTAGTTTCTATGCACTTAGAAAACATTCTGATTATTCTGCTATTTTACTTTTCCTGGGTGTTAAATCTTTTGATATCTTACTTGTCCTCTTTGATTTGTGGACAACTCTCAGTGTTTGAAAGTGTGAGAACTTCGTGGACAGTTGGGAAGGCAACAGATCCAAACCTCTCACTGGGAGAAATGCTGTGCCAAATGTGAAATTCCTGTGATAATTCACAGAGTCACAAGTGGTTTTCAAGAGAGTGGTGGAAAGAATGTTTTGACAAAAAGAAATTATTTCATTTCAGTCTGAGAAATGATGATGCAAATCAGCATGACTTAAAAAAGAGATTTCAAGGGAGTCTTGAGAGAATTCTGAACAGTTTGAACTGCAAGTCTGAGCAGCCTTGTAGAAATTGTCTGGTAGATTAGAAATTGAGAAGAAATTCTTCCATGTGGGGGTGGGCAGACCCTGGCACAGGGTGCCCAGAGCAGCTGTGGCTACCCCTGGATCCCTGGCAGTGCCCAAGGCCAGGCTGGATGGGGCTGGGAGCAGCCTGGGACAGTGGGAGGTGTCCCTGCCGTGGCAGGAGAGGAATGAGATTATTTTTAAGATCCCATCAACCCAAACCAGTCTGGGATTCTACAATAAATATGGCCAGGGTCATGTAAAAGAAGAGGTTGTGAAAGAAGAAGTTGTGAGACCCAGTTGTGGGGTGCACTGACTTTGTTGCTATAATAGATTGGTAGTGAACATCTAAGAAAATAGAACTAGAGATTAGACTAAATTTCATAACCTTTTAACCCAGAGAGCCTGGCTCTTGTTTGCAGAGTGTTTTCTGAACTCTCCTACAGGCTCAGTGTTGACAGGAGCTTAATCACAGCACAGGGTGACCTTTGCACAGCTCAGTGAGAAGTGCCCCTGTGCTGGGCTTTAGAATCTCCTGCTCCCTGCACACACGTGGCTGCAGATTTGATCCCTCCAAAACAACGGATTATCCTGGGCTCTGTAGCACTTGTGGAGTGTTTGATACTGTGTGGGTGGGAAGTGCATGCATATTTATGTGAACACTCCAGTGAATGAGTGGAGAAAGAAAGAAGAACCATTGCAGTTGGGATGAACGATTTGCTGTTATTCAGGAACACTGATTTTGCCTGAATTCGGTATTTTACAAAAAAATATCACTCAACAAACTCTTAGCTATGTGTGCATTAGAAGCCTTTGGGTCAGTGCTTTTTCTGCTCTGCATTTTTCTTGTGTACAATTATCACTATGAGAATGCCTTGAATTGTTTGGAATAACCCCAGAATCCCAGACTGGTTTGGGGTGGGAGGGACCTTAAAGCTCACCCAGTGCCACCCCTGGCATGGCAGGGACACCTCCCACTGTCCCAGGCTGCTCCAGCCCCAGTGTCCAGCCTGACCTTGGGCACTGCCAGGGATCCAGGGGCAGCCACAGCTGCCTCCCCACCCTCACAGGGAAGATGGAACTGCTGGTGGAGGAGAAAAACCAAAAATGTCATCAAACTCCCAAAACAGAGGCAGATATATTCAAGGCAGGAATATTGAAATGTGAGCAGGGGCTCTGTTATGATTCTTCCTTTTTTATCCCCCATCTTCTGCAATAGAGATCCCCTTCTGCTTCCTCATCCTTACAGCTTAAGGAGCTGTAGAAGTATTTTAGATGCCATTTGTGTGTGCAGAAGTGTTCTTGCCTGCTGGTATTCTTTTTTTTTTATGTCCCCTGCACAGGCAGGGTCGGGAATGTTCCTGGTGACGAAGCAGATCTATGTGAATGTTCTGAGGAGAGGGGTACAAGGCAGTGTAGAACAGATTTATAACACTGAGGTGAGTCAGTTCTTACCAGGGAGGGCTCAGGAGTATTAACTCCCAGTGACTTCCACTACAAGGCAGCTGTTAACATATTACTCTGAATTGGTTTAGGGGAGAAAAAAAAAATATTAAAATTGCATAAGTAGATAAATTTTAAAGCGACAGAAATAATAATGACATGAAAATTGGCTGCAAGACCTGAGCCACAGTAACAATGGAAGGTTTTAAAAATAAATGGGTAGCCAGGAAAGGGTGCAGGGAGAGAGGCTGCCTGCAGATCACAGAGGCACCTGAGCTTGACAGTTTCTATGACTGCACGAAACAGAGCCACAGCCAAGCCCCCACTCTCACCAGCACATTCTCTGCACAGCAATCAGCCTCAGCACCAGGCTGCTGAGGAGAAGCCTCCCACTATTTAGTATTCATTAGAGATGGCATTTTTCAGATTGCAATGCAGAGTGTAAACAAGCCATGCTGGAGGGAGAGTGGAGAGCAGCCTTTCTCCCAGCTCTGATTTATTTCTTGTTGATGTTTGCTCACTCCACCAACCTGTGGTAGCACCAATTTTGAGGAGCTGTCAAGCCAGCCCTGCTTTCCAGCGTTCTTTGCAAGGAGCCAACCCACCAGGAGGCACAGCACAGTCCCTGCAGCAGGACAGGAGAGTGGCTCCCGTGTGGGGCTGAACATCTGGCAGGTTTGTTTGTGGGATCTGCCAGCTGCTATTCCGTGGCCACTGCAGCTTGGAACCTGTCTGCAGGAGGAGGGAGCCTGTCCCCAGGGCTGGGCACCTGCAGCTCTGGGCAAAACTGCCTGGACACATCTTTTATTGTATTTTCATTTAAATATACACAGACTTCCTATCCACACAGGATCAAACACTCCAGAAGTATCCCACGGACTGTGAGTGTGGCCAGCTGCTGTCACATCCAGGCAGGGCCAAAGCACCAGGAGAGCAGGGCATGGCCCACACTGCATCCCCTCTTTTGCTGCTGTGAGATGGGCTTTTTTCTAGGGGAGCTGGATGCCAATCACCCAGCAAAGATCCAGGAGTGCTTTTCCAGCAGCTGTGAGCCGTCAGTTGCTGTAAACCAGAATTCCTGAGTGCTGGGAGCTGTGGTGTGGGGGGTGCACACAGGCTCTCACCCCAAGCTCCCCACAGCCCCCCCAGATCCTGCTGTTAAAGCCAGAGCTGGGATGCTGAGGAAAGGCCACATGTGACAGCTCTGCCCCAGACACCCTCTCTGTGTGAGCGTAGGGAGCCTGGAATTACAGGAGATCCTTCCACCTGAGCGTTGAGTTCACATCTTTCTGCTGACACAGGTGCATTCTTGCTTTTGAACAGGAATTTGCCTTTGGGATTTGCTTCTCTGAATTCCTTCTCTATCTTTTGACAGGCCCATTTTGATGCTGCAAGTTCCTTTGCCCACCTCTCCCAGCATCTAGGTCCCTGCTCCCTGCAGTGCCAGGGCAGAGACCTCCCCATCCTTCCCTTTCCAGCTGGAGGTGCTGCACATCCTTTCCTGCACAGCCTCCCTCCTTTGGAAACCTTGGTGAATACCCCTCTCTTTCTCCAGAGGGATTCGTGGCATTATCTGATGAATATTTGATTTCCCCCCCAACTCCCTCACAGTACCACCTAACTTAAAAATGAGACCTATTCAAAAGTGCAGCAGCTTCCTAAAAGGAAATTAAAAGCAGCTGCTCTAAGGATGCAGGAGATGAGAAAGGAGATAAACCCACCCTATCTGAAGCTCAGAGCAATATATCACTAAGTGAAATAATTCTACAAGGGACCAAAAAGGCAATATTCTAACAGCAGTGTGGAGAGTATTCAAAATCAGGGGTTTCTGAGCAAATAAAGAAACTATGGGAAAAAAAATTAAAAAACCCATTAACTGGGAAGCTAAACCTGTAGGGCAGGCAAGGGAAATTTTTAAGGGGCAAACTCACTAAAGGAATCATAAAACTATTGTAAAAATATATTCAAAATTGCCAGAATCCTATTTTTCCAGTGGTTTAGTAAACAGATGACCAGTCTCTAATAGGATTTCCTCTAGGAGAGGAAAGTAAAGTGAGTTTTGTATTGGTGCTGTCTGTAGTTGAGGGAGGTTGTTCTCCCATGAGAACCAAACTTATGGGGACAAGTGTAAGGAACCGTCTCAAATTAAATGACAATAAAATTCATTTTAGGACTAATTGATAAGATGAAGAGTCAGAAATTACCAAGACCATCTGGTAATCACTCAAGAGCTCTGGAGGAAAACAAATATGCAATTATGGAGCTACAATAGTGTGTAACCTGTCACTTAAATCAGTTTCCCTGCAGGAGGGATGGAAGTTGGGAGATGTCACAACAATCCTGGAGAAGGTCCCCAGGAGTGAAGTGCAGAACTGCAGATGGGCACGGTGGAGGCTGTGCTGAGCAAGGGAGGAGAAATGATAAGGAAAAAACAGTATAAATGGATAAACCCCAACATATTTGGGAATTTTTTTCTAGTGAGAAACCACAATTCACACATTTGGAGCTTGTGAAAGGGTCCTGAAAGGGCACTGAAGGACCAACTCAGAACTACACAAGAAATGATCTCATGGGTGAGACCCTGGTTCCTCTGCCTGCACCATCCACCTGTCCTAGATATGACCAGAGAATCCCAGAATTGTTGAGGTTGGAAGAGACCTCCCAGCCCATCGAGTCCAGGCTGTGCTTGACCTCACCTTGTCCCCAGCCCAGAGCACTCAGTGCCACCTCCAGCCCTACACTGGACACCTCCAGGGATGGGCACTCCAAACCTCCCTGGGCAGTTCCAATCCCTTCCCACCCTTTCCATGGGGAAATTCCTGCTGGTGCCCACCCTGAGCCTGCCCTGGCCCAGCCTGAGGCCGTTCCCTCTCCTCCTGTCCCTGTTCCCTGGGAGCAGCAGAGCCCGACCCCCCCCGGCTGTCCCCTCCTGGCAGGGACTTGTGCAGAGCCACAAGGGCCCCCCTGAGCCCCCTTTTCTCCAGGCTGAGGCCCTTCCCCGCTCCCTCAGGAATTCTCCAGCCCCTTCCCAGCTCTGTTCCCTTCCCTGGACACGCCTCTGCCCCTCCAGGGCTCTCTCGCAGTTTGGTGCCCAGACCTGGACACAGGACAGGAGTCATGGCCTCACCATAATTTTACAAGTCTCACTCACATCCTCCTTGCTGTCTCCAAACTGAGGAGCCCCTCTGGAGTCTCTTCCAAAGCAACAATTGAAAATCAGCATCATGTGGTTGATGGTTCTTGACAAACCTTGTGATGGAGCTGTAAAATCCCTTGCCACGGGATATTATGGATGCTCAAAGTTTACTTGTGCTCCGGGGGTAGCGGGAGAAGTTAATGGAGGGAAGTTAAAGCAGAACCTGTTCAACAGTAAAACCAAGGATTGTGACTCGCAAAGTCCCAAGACACACATTGTTGGGAAACAGAATAACATCCCGGGGAGGCGCTGCTGCGTTCCTCGTGGGTTCTTAAACGCCTTCCCTGAGCATCTGGATTGGAAAGCTGCTGCTGGAGAAGGGGAACCTTCAGCTGCCCCAGCGCAGCCTTTGCTGTGCTTTGTTATGTTCTGTCAGGAGCAAATGAAACGCGGCTCGGAATGTAAACACTTGTGATGGCTCCTCTCCCCACTACACAGGCAAACAATGAATTTTTATTTGAATGCTAATGAAGATCTCACCACGAGGCTGCTGGGGCTCAGCGAGCACTAGAAAGAGGAAAGCTACATGGGAGAAATAACGAGAGGGTCTTTAGAAAGGGATGAATATGTATTGGAGAGATTGATGTCATTAACCACTCACGGGTCAAAAATACACTTGAAGCTACTGATGTAATTTGAAGTAGGTAAACAAGTCTAGGGAAGAAAGTTTTCTTACAATTGGTGCATCTGTTGTGATCTGAAGAGGAGAAATTTGTACTTCTTGCATCGCTTTAACTCCAAATGATCTGGGCTTTGTAGTCAAAAAGCAGCTCTTTCCACAGGCATCTAATCTGGATCTCTTTTACTTTTTGGATCAGAGCTGAGACAAGCTCCTTTTACAAATTTGTGCTGCAGTCTACTAAAAGAGCTGTTCCTTGCCAGGAGAATATTACACACAGTTCTGAGAAAAATGAACAGAGTCAGCTCGTTTGAGAGCTAACTGATGCTTACTCACAACACTGATAAGCCTGACATTTACTGAGGAGTGCCACAATTCTCAGGCCAATAAAAAATCCCGAGAGGATGCGGGTTGTTTTTTTTTTTTTTTCAGTGATGCTTCACATCCTATTGATTCAGGATGAGCTTCGCTCTTCTGAAGTATTTTACTAAAAAAAATCCAGGGATGTGGAGCCCAGCTCCTCCTGAATTCCACGCAGCTGTACCAGCCTGCCTTGGCGCATTTGTTAATGGCTGTGGTGTGGTTAATGATGCTCCACAACTTGTCAGCGCCTCGTGTCATTTTTCATTCCTGTAGTGTATTAAAAACACTTGTGCAAGAGTTCTTGGTGCCTTGATTGCAATTTAAAATGATTCTTGGAACGATGCCACTTAACACCTTCGCAGAGGAGCCCGAGGAAATTCCTTTTAGTGACATCAGGGCTGTGCCTGGTGCCCTGTCTGTGCTTTGCAATCGGGAGCATCCACAATTCCAGGGTTCTTCGAGATTAGCCCTGCCTGAAAAACACTATCAGAAGGCTCTCGAGTGCTCAAGTAGATTATGTCAAGCAGTTCCCTTTTGATCATTATTATAAAGGAATGTTCAAATAGTTCTGGAATATTAGTGATGCAAAATTTTCATTACAGTCGCTGTGATAATTAACTCCTGCCATATCATACTCCTTATCTAGGAATTCCATTATTCTGCTTTTATTATCATTTTGACCAACTTTCAATGTACAAAGCTGTTTCTCTGTCTCATCTTTTATCTTTTTTAAGTAGACGAGAAACCCGAACAGTGGCGAAGAATTTTCTGACAAAATTATTTTTCAGGGAAGAAAAAAATCCTTATTTATCAAAACTTGAACTTTTCACAGGAACATATGTTCCAGATGTCAAGAGTTGCAAAATCCATCACTTCAGGTGGTAGTTTGTTCCCAAATTTAATCATCACTGCTGTTAAAAAATGTGGGTTTCATTTCTGCTTTGAATCACTTTCATTTTTCAGTCCTCAGTCTTTCTTCTGTCTCAGCGAGATTAAAAAGCCTTGGTTGATATTTCCCCCTTGTGAAAGTTCTTATGGAATTGCCCCACAATTGAGCTGTTTAAGCTTCCCAGCTACACATTTTCCTCTCCTCATATCCTTTTTATGGCTCTTTTCTGCCCCCAATCCAATCTTCCCACAGTGTTCGATGGCAACACCAGAATTGGATGTACTGAGGGTTTCACTGCTGGACTCAATGATCTCAAAGGTTTTTTCCAGCCCAGCGAATTCTCTGATTCTGTGGGATTCTGTTTCAGTGCTGCTGGGGGTGAGTGGATTCCTTATTTCTGACCACTCCTCCTATTTCATCTGGCTTCACCTTGAATGGAGAGGAGCTCTGTGCCCGCTGAGACCTTTGAGATCTGCGCTCCAAGAGGAGTTTTGTTCTCCAAGAGCAGCCCAAATTCTCTGCTGGTTCATCCCCTGCCTCTTCTTGAGCTCACTTCTCTTGTAGCTGGCAGGAGATGAAGCAGGAGCAGCCTCTCGGAGCCTGCTCGGGGTCTGCGAGCTCTCACAGCAGCCTCTGCTCCTGGAAATTGCTTCTCTAACCTTTCTTTCCCCTTTGTGCCATTATATCCATTTATTTTATGAATAATAGAGGGGCCCATGTTTGGTATTTCACCTCTCAGCATTAAGCACTCAGTCTCCTTTCTCTGGTGACTGATGGGGTAACTCTGCCCATATATTTACATTCTCCCTGCCAGACACTTTCAGTGTATGGTCTTTTCCAGTAAGAATTTCAGTCTGACTAGATTCTCTAAAGCATTCTCTTTGATATAAAAAAAGAATCTTTCACTTTTATGACTTATACTCACTTTTCTGTAGTTTATGGCCATATATTTTAGCACTCTGTTGGGTTTGTCACTGGGATTTGCTGTTTGCTGCTGATTTTATAACCTGTGTTTTATTTCATCTAGCTTTTTTTTTTCCTTCAATTTAACACCGCCCCATTTTTATATACATGTATTTATAGTTCTTAATTAAGGGAGCAGCTTTGTTTAGCTTCTTAGTCCATTTTGATATAGAAAATCTCACTTATTATCTGTACTAAGCTCTTACTCTGCACTGGCTCGATACACAGAGTATTTGTGTGGTACCAACCCTCAGCAATCTGTTTGCCCTTAGCTCCTGACAGATTTCCCCCAGCTCCCACTTAATTAAACACATCCTATATGTTTTCCTGAGCCTGATTTCCCAAAGTCTGATTTCTGTGGCGTTTTGATGGAGCTCATCACCTCCAGAGTGCATCTCCTCCCCCTGTACCTAATTGGAGCTGTGTGTGGAACTGGGAGCATTTCAGAGAAACTGCCAACAGCACCCTGGGGCTAAATCTTCAGCCAGCAGCCTGACTTTGCCTTCCAGGATCCTTCACTTGCATTTCCCTTTAGGATGTGTGACTTGCAGCAGGAGCTGCTGCTCCTCCCCAGCATTTCCACCCAGGTGTCTCAGGAGAGGCCCCTTTGTGCTCTCTCTGGAAGTCAGCAGATCTGTCAGCACTTGTGCAGCTGCTCCGTGCTCCTGGTGGCTGAATCCCCGGCAGCACAGTCGACCAAAAATTCTCAATTTAAAATGGATTTTCAGCCAGAGCCTTCCTGGAGCTGGCAGCCTGCTTCTCCTCAGCTGGAAGGCAGCTTCCTGCTAATTTAACACCATGTTTTGTGGCTGCCCCATCCCTGGGAGTGTCCAAGGTTGGACAGGGCTTGGAGCAGCCTGGAAGGGCTGGAACCGTGGCAGGGAGTGGAAGAAGATGAACTTTAAGGTCCTCCCAACCCAACCCATTGCATGATTCTGCGCTGGGCTAAGCTATTTATTGTGAGAGGAGAGCAGAGGGTGAGCGAGGCCTCATCCCTCACGTCCTTTTACCCCGGGTTTGTGCTTTAGATTTGTTCTCTCTTTGTCTTTCCAGATTAGCAGCTCTGGCCTCCAACTGCTCTGGGGCTGTGCTGGCAGAGCCATGTGGGCAGTGCAGGCAGGAGCTGAAGCAATTATTGAAGCATTAGTGGCTGCCCTGGAAGCTCCTGCAAGGCAGGTGAGATCACTGAGCTCTGTCCAAAGGCAAACACAGTTCACTCCTTTGAAAAAGACAAACCAAGGAATGAGGGTCCACTCTTCCTAGAAATGAGTCTGACAAAAAAATATTACACGATCAGTTTAAAGCAAATAGGAGATAGAAAGGTAAAGACATAGATTTAGCAAGAATTAATCAAGTGAGCTCACTGTAATTTCTTTCCTTGAGAAAATAATGTCTAGGAGATGAAGAGGAGGCAGCAGATGGGACATATTTTGCTTTAGGAAAGCTTTTGAAACTGTTCCACATGATTCTCTGAGAAGCAGACTAAAGAAATATGGTCTGGATCAGTGTGCCCAGCATTTCTGGCTGGGCCAGACACTTACCTTGTTTCTGTGTGAGGCAGAGCCCATCTGCTGCAGCCCCTGCTCTGATGGATGTCACTGCCTTGTGCAGGCACAGAAGTGGGCCTGGGGCAGAGATTTATTGCTTTTGTGAGGGCAGGTCTGTGAGCAGAGGCACTGGGTGGGCTCCCAGCAAGGCTGGGCTGCACTTGCCCAAAGCAGCCCCTCTGGCAGCCCTGGATCCAGCCAAATTCCTCGTCCTGGCAGCTCAGAGCTGGCAGTTCCTCATCCAGAGGTTTTTTGTTGTAATGTGGGTGCCCTGTCAGGCTGGAGTTTGGGCTGCAATCCTGCTGGTTCGTCCTGGTGTTCTGTTCAGTTGTTAATTAATCATCGATGTGATTTAACAAAGAGCTCGCTCAAAGCCTGTGGTAAAACCAGGATGAATTGAAGGTCAGGATCAGATTTTGTAACCTGGAGAAAAAAGTGATCCAAAAAATCAACAGATAAATAGAAACAAGTGCTTTGTACCACATTTATGAAAGAGGAAACAGATACCAAAATATAAAAAAAGATCCAACTGCTTGCCTGAAGCGTGCCAGGAACAGACATGGGAATTAGAGAAAATAAAAAATTTAACAAGAGTGAGCAATCACCAAAGTCTCAAACCAGGAGGTGTTAATGAAATGTATTGCTGAAACATGGGGGAAAAAAAAGCTTCATTTTCTGCGGTGCTTTGAGCTCTGCTGGACTTTTGTGTCCACACTTGGTGCTAGAGGGAGCTGGTGGTGTGAGTGATGTGGGTACCAACGTCAGCAGCGAGTAGGAAAGAGACTTGGAAGTGAAATCACTGAGTTATAAATTGTCACAGCACCAGACAGGCAGATTCTGAGTCGTTGGTGAGGTAGCTTTTACAGGGAAGATAAGCTATATAAATCAACATTGCAAACTAGGTTTTAACATTCCAAAGCAAGGAGGGATTTTTATAGCTGGCAGTTGTGGAAACTCACCAAATAAACAACTGCACATGGCTCCAGATCTCTTTCAAGAGAAAGAAGAAAATTCATACGATTTAGAAAAATGGCAGGAGCTGAAATCAATAACATCAAGGAAGGAAATAGCAAAGAATGGGCTCAGCAATTAAAGTCCCAGCTAAGCAGGTCCCATGAAAAATGGGCAATGAGATCAATAAAAAATGTAAAAATATATCTATACAAATGCTGTAACTCTGGAGCCCCAAAGAGGTGAACTAGACTGATTTTAAAGGAAATTATTGACATAATAAATGCCTCAGAAACTTGGCAGAAGGGCAGGAAACTGTAATAATAGGGAACAAATTACAGAGGAAGGATGAGAAGGGGTGCATTAGTGGTGAAGCAGTGGAGGGCATGAGGAATTGTCCCTAAATGAAGTTCCAGCAGAGGACATTTTGGAACAAATCAATAAAAGGAGCAGTCAGAAAGCAACAAGATAAGATGATACTCGATCAGGAGCTCTGAAAGACCTCACACAGTAGATTAAGAGAAAGCTAAATGTAGCATGAAAAGTGTCACTCGAGTTGACCACACTGCAAGAGGGATGGACAGTGGCAAATGTGTCTTCAGCCTTGAGGAAAAGGTCTCCAGGACAAATGGGGAAAAGCAGGGATCGGTAAATCTCCCTTCAGCCTGAATAAGTGGGTAAAAACTACAATAATAAAGAAGAGAACCGGGAGGCAATTTCATAAATGTGATTTATTTGGAAGAAGTCATTACAGTTCTTGCAGAAGGAGGCCGTGTCTCATAAATCTCTTGGAGCTCTTTGGAGATGTCACCCAGCTCGCAGGTAAGGCTGATGCAGCTGATAAAGTGCACATGGACTCCCAAACAAATGCCAATAAGTCTTTCTCTAAAGACTCTTCAAGTGGTTAAGCTGAGGTAATCAGATGTCCTCCGTAAGGAAATAAGATTGAGATAAAATGGGACAAAAAGTGGGAGGAAAGCTCGGCTTTCCCAGAGAAAGGAGCGCTGCAGCTTAGCCATGATTGGGAACCCCTCAGTGATTTGGGAGAAGGGGTGAAAGTGGTGCTGACAAGGTTTGGAAGTGACACAAAATCAGCTGGGATAGCCCAGTGTGACCCTGGAATGAGAAGCAGATGGGTCCTGTGGCTGGCAGGAGCAGCAGGTGGAAGTCAGAGTTGAGAAATGCAGAATAGTTTGTCTGAGAATATCCATATTCAATTCTATATTATACTTAATTTAAGAGCATTATTATCACTCAGAAATAAAGCGGCTGTAGGAAAACTCCATGAAAACATTGGAGCAGTGGCCCCAACACTAAAATATTCCAGCTGAATGAGAAAAAAATTTTAGCAAAGGGGAAAAAAAGGAAAACAAGATTATGTGATCATGTCACTGTATAAATGTTTGACAAACCCACCTATTGATTAATATCTGCAGTTCTGTTCATCCTGTCTCCATAAAGAATAAAACAGAGCTATAAAGGATGGGTGGGAGTTCTTTAGCTCAGAGATTGAGACTCCTAAATTTAGGTCTCTACCTAGAGGTGTCAATCTATGAGGCAGAGCAACTCCAAGAGGAAATCAAAGCTTTTTAATCTGAATTCCACCCACAAAGTAGATGAGGACAGAATGGTTTTGGGAACAGGACAGGAAATAGTCAGGCATGGGACAGAAACCTTGAGATCTCCTAGCTAGGAAAAAATAAGAGGAAATAGGAGAAGTTAAGAATAGGAAAAGTTCAGGATACTCCATGAAATTATGAGGCATCAGGTCTAAATCAGAAAGTCAGATGTTCTCATTTAACTGATTACTAAATTGTACTGCCTCGGGCTGGTGTGTAGGTCAAAAGTAGAAATGAATTAAGAATTCCTGGGAGGCTGATGGGGACTCACTGTCCTGCCAAATAGAATTAGGGAGGCTCCTTCAGCTGTCAAAAGCCAGGCAGAGGGATCTGGTAAGGAGCTGGAGCAGGTGAGGAGGACAACAAAGGCAATTTTTGGGGCAGAACAGAAACTGTGAGTGATGAACTGGGGAGTATCCCACCAGCAGTGGGGCACCAGGAGGAGAGAAGCACAGCTGGGATCTCGGGAGCAGGAAGTGTGGGATGCTCCAGCTTTGGGGAAGGAGAGGGAAAAGCAGAGAGAGGAATCCTGTGGAGAAGTTCTAGAAAAGGAGGGAAGGTCAATGGCAGCCCTAAACCAACATTCCTTGCAGAGGGAATGTCCAGAACACGGAATCAGGAGAGTTTGCAGGCAGGGTCTGCAGCACCTCAGGGCTGACAGGACTGGGACCGTCCATGAGCAGTGCAGCTCTCCCAGGGATCCTGCCTGGAGCTGGCAGTGCAGGCACTGGAACTCACCTGCCAGCTCTGGGCTTTTGCCAGACGCCTTCTGAAGACTGAAATTGCTCAAAGCACGTTCAGCCCAGTTTCTCTCGCTCTCTCTGAACTCCCTGGTTTCTCTGGTGAGCAAGGTTTCATTATCAGAGAATCACACAATCATTGAGGTCAGAAAAGACCTCCAAGGTCATCAAGCCTTTGGTTGAACTCCCCCATGCCCACATCACCAAGTGCCACGTCTCCTCATTCTTTGAACCCTTCCAGGGACGGTGACCCCTGTGCTAAAGTTCCTGTCACTGAAGGGAACTGAGTGCAATCCAGAATGATCCAAACACTGAGATTCCAGATGGATTGGCTCAGAGGAGCAACTAACAAGTCGTGCAGGGCTGTGGAGAGTAAGGCTGGAGAGCATCTCCAGCTCCTCCACACGGGGGAGAACTGAATTATGGATGTGGCTGCCACTGTAGCTCAGTTGGTTTGGTCCAAAACTGTGTTTGGTGATCCCAAACTTCCCTCTTTCCATCCTGCTTTCGTTTTGCTTGTTGTTCAGCTGTGTTTTCATCCTTCATTTGATGCTTTAGAGGAACACTTGTTCCTGTTTGGAGGTTCTGTGCCAGCTGTCCGCAGGCTGTTTCCACCTGCTCTGAAATGGTTGCAGGTATTTACTGTGTGCTTGGGCAGCCATGGGGAGCTGGGAAGGACATGGAGTGCTCTGGGAAGAAGGATTCTTCATCTGCAGGGTGCAAACTCGGGGAATGATGATTTAATTAGACTGGGAGCACTACTTAAAAGCAAAATTGGGATCTAATGCAGCTGCCTTTAAACTGCACTCCAGTGTTACATAAGGAGCCCATTATAACATCAGAAGTGGAAACCTTTATATGAAGGGAAATTGGATGGCAACTTTATTGTAAAGTAGGTCGAGCTGCAACATGCTAAATCCACAGGATCAGGGAATATCCCCAGCTGGAAGGGACCCTAAGGATCATCCAGTCCAACCTGGCCCTGCCCAGACACCCCAACAATCCCGCCCTGTGCATCCCTGGAGCTCTGTCCAACCGCTCCTGGAGCTCTGGCAGCCTCGGGCCGTGCCCATTCCCTGGGGAGCCTGGGCAGTGCCCAGCACCCTCTGGGGGAAAAAACTTCTCCCAAAATCCAGCCTGAGCCTGCCCTGGCCCAGCTCCAGCCATTCCCTGTCCCTTTCTCAGGGAGCAGAAATTGGAGCTGTCCCTCTGCTTTTCCAAAATCCTTCAGTACTCTGAGGATCTTTTTTTTTTTTAAATCATCCCCTAATCACAATGGGATTCTTGGGGTTGTCCTGTGCAGGGCCAGGAGCTGGACTTTGATGATCCTTGTGGGTCCTTTCTGACTCAGGATATTCTGGGATTCTGGGATCCTATCCATGAGCTCAAAGTTAAAGTTCCCGTACATTGTGCTGAGAGTTGCTGGTGCTGATGGAGGAGGTACCAACCTCTCCCACAACACCCCATGGCCACAGGCCTGGTAGGAAAACACTACAGCTTCCCTGTCCCACAGGAAATTCCTGCTTTATTAGGGAATATTTATTTATTTCTGTTTTATTTATCAGCCAAAGAGCACCATTACAGGTCCCTTTTTCCCACAGCAGGATGAGATTTAAGCAGTTTTCACTTTGTCCCCAGTCCCCTTTGACCACAATGAGGCTGCCCAGGAGCCTGGGACAGATGGAGCTGCCCAAAAAGTCCTTTTCCCCCCAAAAATGGGTGGGATCCACCCTGATCTGGTGTAGCCCAAACACAGCTGAACTGTCACAGCCCTGGGGGAGTCGTGGAGCTTCTTACGCTGAAGAATATTTCTTCTACAGCCTTTGAAAGGAAAAGATTTGTAATTACAGGGAAAAAAGGGAGTGCTGGGAGTAATCTCAGAGCTTTGCTATGCATATGGATGTGCTTCAGTCTCTGGGTAGGGATGATCTGCTTTACATGAGGACTTGTCACCAAAGCAGGACTCTGAGCTTACTGCCTGATGCTCCGTGTGAATCCTGGCACTGCAGGACCCTTCCTGGCATTTCTTGCCTTTTCTGACCCAGAAAATATTTACTTCTTTTTTTTTTCTTTTTTCTTTTCCTATAAATCAGAACTGCTATCCCTAGAAAAATTTAATAAGGTATCTTGGTGCCTGCCAGGGAGTTGCCAATTGAAATCGGGGTCAAACTGGTAGCATGGTTCTGGACTTAATTAGATAGGCTGCTGCTTTTGGGGAGAAGTTATTTTAAAGAGATGGACACTGGGGAATTTTCTGCATGGAGTTAAGAGGAAAACAGCTTTAAAATGTGTTTCTCCATTTCCTAGAAAATGAGGTTTCTACACGGTTTTGGATTGTTCAGCCAAATGTCTCTGCTTTTTCATGATATGTTTCACAACATATTTGTTACGTCCAGACATAGAAAGTTAGAATTAATCAAACCTGAAATATTTATGGAGAAAGCCATTTCACGTCCATCTCTGTCATGAGACTGGCTGCTCTGATAGGGATTAGAGGTTGTTACACTAATGACTTAGACTTTTGTCTCATTGCCAGAGCAGTTTCCCAATTTAGAACCTTTTCTTCTGATTAACATTTGTATTCCTCCCACAATTCCTCTTCTTATAGGAACTCGTACTGGGAATTATTCCAGACCTACATAATGTCTCTAAAATCTTTTTATCCCTCTGTTTGCTGATCAGTGGAAAGGATTTTAATGCCAGGTTAGGTAATCGAGATAAATCCGAACTTCATCTAACTTTATCCCTCGACCATGTCTTGGATATTCTGGAAACATTTTTTGTGATCCATAAATAAATTCACGAAGGGTTTTGATTAATCTTTTTTTTTCTGCTCCTCTGTTTTTGGTGAAGCCTCATTACGTTAATGGGAAATCCAACAGTGTTTTACAACTTCCACTCTGCACAGCCTTGTTTAGGGCAACGCTTTTTGAGGGGGTTGAAAACATCAGGAGTTGCAAAGGGGAAGTTTTGTGCACAAAACTTTTGGGTTTGGGGTGGTCTTTGGTGCTACCCTGAAGCAGAAAATGCTTCTGGTATTTCTTAAAGCTTCCCAGCCCCCTCAGCTCTTTGGAGCTTACACAGGGGTGTGAAGTGAACAATGATTTAATTCACTTCACTCCTTGCTGGAGAAAACAGGGAGTGAAACTTGTTTGGAGCAGCTCTGGAGCTGGCACTTGGAGCCAGCAGAGGTGTGGGTTTGGGAGAGGGAGGGCTCCTGGCTCTCTCTGTGCCCATTTTGGGACATTTCATGGCCACAAACCAGCTTTGCACAGTCACTGGGACCAGTGTGCAGCCAAGGAACAGCTTCACAAAAATCCTGGTTAGAAATTCCTGCTCCTGCCTGTGGGCAAGAACAGAGCGCAGCTTGACATTTACCTCCAGCAGAAAGTTTTGAGCTGACCAAGAAGTCAAAATTTTGTTACAGAGAAGAAAACTTTGGCCTGAGTGAGTGCCAGGTGACATCTCTGAACCTGAGAGCCACCAGTCTGGGAAAGAAAGTGGTTCCAGTTTGTCAGGAGACCTGGACCCTCGCCAGAGGTACTCCAGAGCCTTCTGGACTGTCCTAGGTTACAATGTAAATATGTGCCCAAAGCTATGTATTCCATCACCATCTCCATGAACTGTTGAAACCAGGAGGCACAGTGTTTTCTTGTCTCCTCCCCTGGACTATCTCCTGTTAATGGGCCATCAATGCCTTGCCCCATGAGTCATAGATAACTCCCTCGGGGAGCTATTTCTGTTTAATGGGCAATCAAGGACCCACCACATGACTGATAAAATGACATCATCCCATTGTGAGATGCTCCGCCCAGGGGGAGGGGCCAAGCATTCCCACCCGGATATAATCTGGGATTTCGGACAGAACAGCAGTGCTTATCCTCTGGTTTCCAGAGGACAAGGACCACTAGACCTTTTCTACAGGATCACCACTTCATCTGGACTACTACCACCACCCTAACGAGCAGGGTGTCAGGTTGTATTCTGACTCCGTTAGAGGTTTTTCTTTTGTATTATTGCATGTACTTTAACTTGTTTTCTATTGTATTATTGCATGTACTTTACCTTTTTCTATTAAATTGCATTTCTGAGTTGGAGTTTCACTGGTTTTTGCTTTCAAACTAGCACATGGACCCAGTCCTGTGCCGTGTGCTCTGGGATGGCCCTGCTGCAGCAGAGGGAGCAGGTGACCCCTGCGGTCCCTCCCTGCCTTCCCCACTTTGTGATTCCCTCATTCCATGTAGCTCCAAGCTACACTTGCTAAAAAAAACCCTGCCTTGCTGTGACCCAGAGCTGCTCTTCCCTCCGATGGTTCACTGATTCCTGTTGCTTCCCTTCTGGTTGAACAGATTTTGATAAGTTGGGCATTTCCAGATCTGCTGCTGTTAACATTCAGCATCAGCAGGGCCCAGAGCTCCCCTGCCAGCGGTGCTGGCACTTCCAAGCCTGCTGATTTCAAACTCCTCATTGCTGAGAGATCCTAACATCCCTCTCAGTTCCTAATAGACTGGAAAGTATTTCATCATCTTCGAGCAACGAAAGCAAATCATCCTTCTTTCCAAATACTGACTAAAAGTCTGTTTGAACCCTTCTGCATTTTCTGCATAATCCTGTTATGGCCTCCTGTCTGCACCGAGCAGTGACCCCGTACTGTTGCTAGGATTTCTTCTGCAAACATAACTTTCCTGTGCTAAGCTCTGTCAGCCATGGATTTTATTCTGAGGTTTCTTTGTTTCCTGCTTCTGTTCATGTAGGTCAGGAGTTTTTCCTGGCGATTGATTTACAACCAGCTCGATGTCATAGAAGTGTTTGACATTTTGGGGCTTTGTTTTCTTTTGCTGATGTCACCACCAAACTTTGACCATGCCAGTCAATTTTTTTAAGGTTTCACGCCGAGTGTTTGACTCTGTGATATTTTTTAAAGTGTCAGGCTAAATGGCAAGAGGATTAGGGAAAATACACCATTTTCCCAGTGTTTTTGATACATATCTATGTCTGTATAATGTGTTATTATGTGTTATCCATCAGGAACTGCAGTGATAGGACAAGGGTTCAGCCTAAAAGAGGGGAAATTTAGGTTGGATATACTGAAGAAATTATTCCCTGTGAGGGTGGGGAGGGCCTGGCACAGAGGAGCTGTGGCTGTTCCATCCCTGGCAGTGTCCAAGCTCAGGCTGGATGAGGCTTGAAGCAGCCTGGGACAGTGGAAGGTGTCCCTGCTTGTGGCAGGGGTGGGACTGGATGGGCTTTAAGGTCACTTCTACTCCAAACCATTCTGGGATTCCATAATTCCATTCTTAATATATTTATTTTTATTTATTATGGAAATAAATAAACCCTCCAATAGCAATGCCAAATTTGCCAAGCCAGAATCTTAACATTTGAATGTTATGGCTCAAAATCTAGGAAAGGAACAACCCCTGTGAAAAATGTGAGGGTTTTTTTCCTTTTCCTCTGAAATCTGCCATGTTCTGAGGCTCTCTCCATATCAGTGTGTGGATGTTGAGCTCTGGATCCACAGAGCCCTTGTGCAACACCAACCCCATTCCTGGCTGGAACAGGAGCAGGAGAGCCCTGCAGGGCAGAGCAGAGGGGCTGGGATGTGCCAGCAGAGCCCACAGCCAAGGCAGGAGGGAGGATTTGGAAGATAAACAGATGTAAGGTAGGAAGAGAAACAGAAATAGCTGAAGAGGCACAGGTGGGACCAGGGAAAATCTGCAGTGTTGAGGTGGAAAATTGGTGCTTTTCCACGTGTGATGCCTGTTGAGAGTGTGGGACTGAGCCCAGCACCACCCTGTGCCTCCAGATTCGGCCAAATTAAAGTCTTTCTCAAGGGTGACAACATCCTGTTGATCTCAGAACGCCCTTTATTTGTAGATCCCAGGCCACAGAAGGGGATGAGGACACTGCAATGCTGTTTTCCTCCTCAGCAGTGTGGGGGAGAAGAGCTCAGGGCTACCTGTGCTCTGCCCCTGGCATCCTGATCCATCCCCAGCAGGCCTGCAGGTACAGGAGATCATCTCTGCAGTTCAGGTGATCCCTTTCCCGGGTGACCCCTTCCACACTTCCCCAGGCTCTCCCATGCCTTGTGCTCCATCCCCAGCTGTCAGAGATCCTGTATCAAATCTCATTCCTTTATCAGAGCTGTTATCTCCTCTTCCCAGCAGCCTCCTCATGGAGTCACAGAATCCCAGAATGGTTTGGGTTGGAGCTCCTCCAGTCCCTCCCTCTGCCAGGGGAAGGACATCTTCCCTAGCCCAGGCTGCTCCAAGCCCTGGCCTGGCTGATTCCCTGTGCTGTCCCTTGGAGTGGATGGGCAGAATTCCTGCCTGGAAAGATACACGTGTGCAGCTGCTCCTCATGGCCTGACACAGCCCTGTGTCCTCTCCCTCGCTTCACTGCTGTTTGCTTTGGCCTGTAAATGTTGGTGGCCACAGGCCAGGAACTGATAACCAGACAATTAGCCAGGAAATTGTCCTCTCTGTTAGGCTTTCCCACAGCACTCACTACAGGCCACAAGATGTGAGCAGGGAGAGCCCATGGCCCTGTCCTTTGTCTGAGCAGGAGGATTTTTGTGTTCTTTGCACCTGACACCCCCCCGGCTTTCTTTCCTTTGAGCTCCACTTGCAGCACTTCCAATCTGCAGGGCTTTTCCTTAGTGAACCTTTCCTTGTTCTCCCTCCACTGAGTCTCTTCATTTTCATCATTAGCAGATGGAGTGTGAGTCCCAGTCCTTCCCTCCCATCCTTCCTGCCAAGAGGTCTCTGGGTTTATTTTCTGGATATTTAATCTTGCGCTGCTTTTCTTCCACTGGTTTTGATTAATTTTATTCAGGTACATAAAATTATTTTGTGAGTGACACTCACCATTAAGAAATCCTGTGGAACGTTAAGATGCTCTAACCTGATTCCAGTGAGAACATTTCAGGCATCCTTCTTCTCCAACTGGAACTTCACGATTATTTTTCTGTAATCCACTTTTAACTGTGAGTCCCCTGCATTCTGCTGGTTCACACGAGGTGGCTGCTGGGGAATGTGGAAATTCCATGGGAATGTGAGGGCCATCCTGTGAAGCAGCCTCTCCAGGCAAACCCATCTGGGGTGACACATCCTGCCACGTTCAGAGGGAGCTGCAGCGTTGCTGGGCTGGGGCTGTGCAGCTCTAATGAGCCATTGCAGCAGCCAGCAGCTTCCCACTGGATTTGCTGCATATTCATGTGGCTTTCTTCCCCATGTTCCAAAATTCTTTCCAGTAGATTAACTAGGAATTCTCAGTTGTTCTGTCAAGAGCTGTGGTTCCCAAGGATGGTCCTGTCCTTCCCAGCCTTGGCTGGAGAGTGGGGCCAGTGTTTGGAGAACTCTTCTCCTGTGGAGCCAGGCTGGGAGAGCTGGGGGTGCCCACCTGGAGAAGAGAAGGATCCAGGGAGAGCTCAGAGCCCCTGCCAGGGCTCAAAGGGGCTCCAGGAGAGCTGAGGAGGGACTGGGGACAAGGGATGGAAGGACAGGATACAGGGAATGGCTTCCCACTGCCAGAGGGCAGGGATAGATGGGACATTGGGCAGGAATTATTCCCTGTGAGGGTGGGCAGGCCCTGGCACAGGGTGCCCAGAGCAGCTGTGGCTGCCCCTGGATCCCTGGCAGTGCCCAAGGCCAGGCTGGACACTGGGGCTGGGAGCAGCCTGGGACAGTGGGAGGTATCCCTGCCATGGCAGGGAGTGAGATGAGATAAACTTTTAAGTTCCCTCCCAACCCAAACCATTGCATGATTCCATGAAATTGTGATTCTCTCCTATGTCATTTTTCCTCATTTCTCCTATTTCCTTTTTCCACTCAGAGCTGCCTTCAGATCTGGTGCCCAGTTCCTAAGATGGCCAGTTAATTAGAGACAAGGTGTTAATGAATGGCCAAAGCTGCCTCTGTGGGTCAGGCCTTTGGGAAACCCTCATCCACCCACAGCAGAGGGCTGGAAACCCATCTTCCTTTCCCAGTGGTGCTGGCAGGAACAAACCTCTCTGTGCCTGAACCACAGCCCTCTGGAGGTGGCCATGGTGGCCCTGTGGCTGCCCTGGGCTTTGGGCTGAGCTTTGGCAGAGATTTTGCCTTTCCAGCCTCCCATTCAGCTGGGGCTGGAGCTTTGTCCCCTGTTGGAGAAGGGAAGCTCTTGCTGGGCTGGGGGTGCTGGAGCAGAGGGGCACAAATCCACAAATCCAGTGTTCACACCTGCCCTGGCTGGGTGAAACCAGAGCTCTCAGTGCTATTGTTTGTAAAGGAAAAGTGCCCGGAGTGTCTTTCCTGTTATTTCTCTTTTCCTAGGTGTTTATTGCTAAGAATAAACTGCTGCTTCACCTCCTGCCTGCCCTCCAAGCTGCTTGGGGCCAGCATTGTAGACTTTAGCTGGAGCTGCACAGAGTGAGTGACCTTGTTTTCCAGAGCCCTTGCTGAAGGAGCAGGAACTGGATTTTGCCTTCGTTTACCCCTTAAGGAGCTGCCCCAGGGGGAAGGGCTCCTGTAAGCAGCTCCGTGCTGGGGAGTCACACACAGGGAGGCCTGAGCAGGAGCCAACCATGCTGGCATCATGCTGGGATCATTTTCCTGTTGGAAATAAAAAGTGGAGTGAGCCACATGCTGAAACAAGATGATTTTTGGTTTATTTAATGTGTTGTTTACTTGTAACAGATTTCTGGAGCAGGCCTTGCCCTCCTGCTCCTCATCCTCAGCCTGTCCCAGAGCTCCTGCATCAGTCTGGCTGCTAAAAGTCATCCCAAGCAAAGAAATGAAATCTGTGGGGGAGGTTTGGGAGAGCCCTCCCCGTTTCCTTTGCTTTTGCACACAAACTGTGCTATTTTGGGTCCTGCCCCAGCCTCACTGCTGTGGGATGGGACTGAGACTCCCGAGGGCCCACAGAGCACATGGACAGAGCTCCTGAGGACACCAAAGCACAGATTTCCAGGGAAAATCAGCTTGAGAGCACTGGGACACCCTGAAAATCACATCAAGGCCTCTGAGGGCACTGCAAAAGAAACAGAAGGGCTCCAGGGGTATCCAAATCCTCCTGAGGGGCACAGTTTGGAGCAGGACAAACAGAGCAGGGCTCCTGTCCCTCTTGGCTCTCCTTCTTGCCTCTCCTCTTCCCTTTCCATCAAGGGAGCACAAAAGCAAACCAAGAGCTGAGGGAAGCAGAAGGATTCAGAACACTGAAAAGCAGACGGAGGGATTTGAGGGGCCCTAGTGGCACCAAAATCCATATGGAAGCACACGGGGGTTCACCATGGAAGAGCAGAAACCTCTGGGGACACGAGAGGGACACCAAACCCAAATGAATTCAATATGTGAGAGACCTGGTGGGGTTTTTTCAACCTGGATCTGTCCTCTCTCCCCCATGTGTTGGCATTCAGGTTTCAGATGGATTTCACGGTGCGTGAGCATCCCGGGAGAATTTCCTGCTTGTGGAAGAGAAACGTTCCCGTTTCCACCCGGATCTTAGAACGCCTTGTCAGTGACAAAACATTCCCAAATCCTCTCATTTATCAAATGGCCAATCCTGTTAACAGCTTAAGAAACATAATTACCTGCAATCTCTTCTGCTATTCATTTTCTGCCTGTACTTCCCTCTCCCTGGCAGCTTCCCAGGAGCCAGGCAGGAGCTGCAGCCTCAGCACTGCAATTCCCTCTGCAGTGGGAATCATGGTGCTCCCAGGGGTTTTGCCTCCCTGTTTGGAGCAGCAGGACTCAGGTGAGGGGTGAAAGCACCAGCTGGGTGCAGCTTTCCAGGCACTGGCTGCCTTGGAAGTGCTGATCCCTCTGAACGGTGGGAATACCATTCACTAGAAACTGCTTTCTTTTTTTTTTTTTTTTTTTTTTTTTTTTTTTGGGGTGGAAAAACACA
>VXBQ01017622.1:99525-110629 GCA_013400175.1 Phainopepla nitens
GCTGGGCCAGGGCAGGCTCAGGGTGGGCACCAGCAGGAATTTCCCCATGGAAAGGGTGGGCAGGGATTGGAACTGCCCAGGGATGTTTGGAGTGTCCATCCCTGGAGGTGTCCAGTGTAGGGCTGGAGGTGGCACTGAGTGCTCTGGGCTGAGGACAAGGTGGGGATGGGGCACAGCTTGGACTCAGTGGGCTGGGAGAACTTTTCCAACCTCAGGGATCCTGAAATTCTCCCCCTAGGGCTCCACCCAGTCCCCAGGCAGCCTCCCAGAGGCTCTGGAAGCACCAGTGTGTCACTGAGCAGCTTAACCAGCTCTTGCTGCGTGTGAGTGAGGCCCCATCCTCACGCAGGGAGGGTACGAGCAAGTGGAAATCAGGGCTTATGTTTGCCACTGATAAATGTATTAATCTTTAGAGCAGAATTTCAACTACAACCCCTTTCCAGGCACCTCAGCGCTCCCTTATTTTGCAGGCCTTGTAAGGGAATGTGATTTTGCCTTTTAACTGGAGTGTATCTTATGCTAAGCAGCGAGATTAAGCGGAGGGATCCAAAAGAAGTTGCTGAATGGCAGAATTGCCTTTATAAATAACATTAATAATTTATCCGATCCAGGGGTTTTTTGGGTAAATGAAATACCTGCCTCTGTATAAAGCCCACTGAATAGGAACACATCTCTGCTTTTATGAGGCTGGGATTAAAGAAGGGAAATGCTAAGGGGCTTATCTTCGCTTCAATTTGCAGCCCTTCCGGCTAATGGCAAACTCATTTAAGGAGCTGCTGTGTTTGTGCCAGCTCTGGCTTTGTTCTCGGTGCTGGAGCTTGGCTGCATTTCCCACCACGGCGCTGGGGAGAGCTGAGAGGAAGCACTTTGTTTTCTTGACCTCAGATTACCAGACAAAAGCCAGCAGAATGGTTTTCCTCTGAGCCCTCCCTGCTCTGGGCTGGGCCAGGACCCCCCGTGTGGGAGAGGCCGGGGCTGGAGGAGCCCAAGGAGCGTCTGTCAAACGTGTGCTGGGATGCCCCGAGTCCTCCTGCACCAACCGGCGTGAAATGGCAACGCTCACCCTCCCCAAAGTCCATGAGCTGTCACTTCTCAGCTTTTCTTTCATGCCCGGTGAAAATCAATCCCTTCAAAGTTCACTGAAGGTGAAGGCAACGTTTGCTTTCCATTCAGGGCTGAGCCATCTTCGGGAGCGAACTTCTCGAAAGGGAGAATAGCAAAAATCAGCAGAAAAAAACTCTCTGAATAATTCCAACTAGGCAAGGGAAAAGCAATTTGCTCCTAGTTATTTCTCAGACAAAAGTATGAATATAAAAAATCATCGGCTATTTACCCTGCCTGGACTGTTTGCATGAGGTTTGTGCCTTTCCAGCTTTGCTTCACCGACCCTCAAAGACCTCATCACCGGATCCTCGAGGCATTTAAAGAAATCAAGGGGCTTGGGGGATTATTTTTTTTTGCATCAGCAGGGCCCAAAAGCAGAGAAAACAAAAGGGGTCCTAAATCTGACCCAAGCTGCTGCTTGTGTGTGCGCTGACCTGGATCAGGCTCTGACCGACTCTACCAGCAAGGAAATTTCATCCAAAATAATGTTACAAGCTCTGTGCTTTGCATTCAGAGAGCGAGGCTGTGGCAGAGGCAGGTGGGAATTTACAATCTGCTTCAGCCAAACCTGAGATTGTCTTTAGCTGGGTGTTTAAAGGCAGTTTTATGTCACCCACATCTGCTGCTGTCCAGGCGGGCCCGCAATCCCCAGAGCTGTGCTGCTGCAGCGAGGAGAGGAAACAGAAAGGGAGATGAAGACCTCCTAAGCTTTATCAAACCCCACCAAAAAGTCAGGAGATTTGGGGATTATGCCGTGTAATTACATTACCTGCAGAAAAAAGTTGCCTGAGAATTTTCTGTCTTGTGCTGCCAGCGCTTTTCAGCCATTAGTAACACACAACTTCCCATTGTCTTCTCCTGAGGCACAGATGGGCTAATTTTCAGCTACCTGATAATTACACATTGTTTGAAACTATATCAAAAGCTTCCACTCCTGCCATCCTGCAGCATCATTCCTGCAGCTCCCAAAGTCCCTGGCTGGGGCGTGCAGGAGTCCCCATTCCTCAGACCATCTGTCCCTCCAGGAGTGGAGCTCCGGAGCCTCCACGCTCCCACTCAGGTTTCCCAGGCTGTTTTTGTAGGGATTTGCACCTTTTCCAAACAGGCTGGAGTCACTGCAGCTCCACCAAAAGCGTCTTCCCTGCTCCATGCCAGTACGCCAGGTTAACATGGGATAATGGCACATCAAGGTGGTTCTGCTGAAACGCTCGTGGGGATGCTGGTGTTGTGGGGAAATGAAGGACAAACCAACACGAGAGGCTAAAAATCAACACAGCAACAGTTTAGTCTCCATTTTCCTGGGCAAAGCTGGGGATTGCCAGGCTGGAGAAAGGCAGGATTGAGAGGGAGGGTGACAGCCCCTCCTCCAGAGCCAAGGTGGGGGCTGCAGAATCTCCTTGGCCCCTGATCCCTCCTCTTCAGGAGTAGTTTCTCTGCCAGCTGAGCTCCAATTGGATTTAGAGGGTGTTTTTTAGTGGGAAAATGCAAAAGTCCTCCTCACTCGTGTGTTTGCTGCTCCCCATCATCAGGCCCTCCTGTTCCCTTATTAAAGAAGGAAATTAAATTGGGTTGACATGACTGGCTCTTCACAAACCCATGTTCTTTGATTTTATTCATCCTTGTACAAGTTGCTCATTTAAGCCTTTCCTCCAGCCTCTTTCAGGGAATTTAGATTAAGATGATTATTCAGGTTTTTTTCTAACTTTTTTTTTTTAATTTTAAGTATCTTCTTCAAAGAGAGGTGCTTCTCTCATCTCCAGGGACCTCTGCACCTTCATCAGTTTTAAAGATAACCACCAAGGGTTCAATGTTCCAGGGTGTTTTTCATCAGATCCTCTCATTTTGACTACATCTGACACATCCAAATGGCTCCGAACTCCTTCCCTTCCTCTGGCCTTCCCCACGGTTCCCTTCAAAGCTGTTTCATTATGTTTCATCCACAATTAACCTTTGGATAAAGACTGAAGCAATGGAGATGGGACAAATCCTTGCTTGGAATGCTCAGTCCGTTCTCCCTCCCCAGACATTCAGGGGCCTTCACATTTTCCTCATTTTACATCTGATTTATTTGCAGGCCCTTCTGGTTACTTCCAAAATCTTGTGAGCAGCTCCCACTGTGTGAACCTGTATTATCCCTCTTTTTCTCCCCCAGGAATGTGCTCGTTCCCACTCTCCACATGATTTTTTCCAGCTCCCAGACCCCACTGCTGCTGTAATTCCATCTAATTATACTCCTTATCAGCTTTTCCAGGGAGCAGTTTGTTGTTGTGCACCATCTTTGGTGTCTTCTGGGAACTGCCGGTTCTCCTGTGTTTCCTTCTTGCACATTCCCATCCAGGAGAGCTCCTCCAGCACAGCCCTGATCTCTGTCAGCTGCTCATTATTTTGTTATTTCTATCATCCCGCCTCGCCGTGCCGCTGGGAAGAGACGTTCAGGTGATCCAAAGCTTCTCCTCTTCCCAAATCTCTTGGGATGCAAGTGAGGGACTGGCATGATAACGCTGCAAAACTGAAGGGAGGGGATGTCTGAAAGCTCCTGAAACTCTCCTGGTGGTGACCCTCAGCAGGGAAGGTGTTCCCTGGGGAAAGAAATCCAGAATTGGCCAATTTTTCCGCTTTGGATTGTGTGTGGGAAGTGCCAGAGCCTGGCACCTCCTGTTGTTCTCCCTGCACATGGGATGGGATGGAAAAGCAGCTCTGCCCATGCCTTGGCTCTTCAGGGCTTTCATATCCTCAGCTCAAGAGGACCAAGGTGTCCCCACCTCCATATCCCCGTTTTTGGGGTCCCTCCCTCGCACTCCTGAGGCTCCCACACTGGCCCA
This sequence comes from Phainopepla nitens, assembly GCA_013400175.1. Lineage (NCBI taxonomy): Eukaryota > Metazoa > Chordata > Aves > Passeriformes > Bombycillidae > Phainopepla > Phainopepla nitens. Next base: position 103,452 of record VXBQ01017622.1, read on the forward strand.
AACATCTTTTTGTGTCTCCTGTGGCCACTTGGAGTCAAGAGCCACTGGAAAAGCGTGTCCCAGAGGGAGGAATTCCAGGTGCCCTGGGGATGTCCCACGCTGGGCTCTGGGTGTGATTTAGTCTCAGTTTAACGAACGCTCTCCCTCCCGCTCGCTCGCCTCGAGTGACGAAGCAGCAAGATAAAAGACAGGGCCACGGAAGGTTGTTAAAAAATTACTTGCAAATCAACACGAGGACAAAGTGTGTGAGTTAATATTGTCTAAAGACCCTTGAAAGCGGCGCTGGTGCGTGCACCCTGCAAGCACTGACGTTCCCAGGCACAACTACACTAGTAAACCGAGCCCAGGGGGCTTGATTAACAGGAAATTTTCAGAATGCCAATTAGAGCAAAGTTTACCGAACAAATTGTTTGCACTTGTACCCTAGAACCATCATGAATTTTAATTCTGCATGGATTTATGTGGCTGAAACAATAATTAAAGATACATGAACGCCTCACGTTCAGGAGAATCCCCCAGGGTTGTGCTGGAGTTTTGGGTGGGGAAGGGGGTGAGGAGCCTGTTTGGGCAGGAGCTGCTCTCTCCTGGGGGGATATGGGGTGGAGAAGGCTTTTCCCTATGGAAATAAGCAGTTTTCCAAGTACTGAGCTTCCAGATTTGTGCTGTGTTTTCTTTGATTTCTTTTTTCTCTCTTTTTTTATTCCTTCATTTCTATAACCTGACAAAGAATGATGCATGGGATGTTTTCCCAATACACAGTGGCTTGTCTTTTCCTGCCTCCCACATTTGGAAGCTGTGGGATCATAAATCAGCTCCTTGTCTCCCTCAAAACTGGAACCTTGCCCCTCTCTGCAGCCTGGGAAGGTACAGAGGAATCCCTTTTGTCCTTATCCCTGTTCCTGCTCAGACACTTCCAGGTTTGGATGTGGAGGAAAGGCAGATGGAGATGGATCCCTTTTCTCCTGATCCCTGCCCAGCCATTCCCAGGTTTGGATGTGGGGGAAGTGCCTGGAATGCACAGGGAGCAGCTTTGCCCCCAGGAGAAGTCACAACCAGCGGTGTGATGTCAATGTGTGTCTTCATTTGAATTCCTCTCCTCCTCTCCTGGTTGCTGGTAAATAAGTTACACATATTTTTAGAAGAAGTTATTTTCTGTCACTGCACTTTTAAATGTCAAGCTCCTGGAGAGGAGTCTTTGAGAGAGTTTAAGGTCAGTCAGGCTTTAAGGAAGAAATACAGGTAGGGAAGAGCAGCTGTGGTCGGGCTATGGTCCAGCCTAAGCCTGGCTGTGGTTTAAATGATGGGCAAGCAGGAGCATCCCACACAGAGGTGACAGCCCGGGACACCTCTCCCTGTCCCTCAGTTATGGAAAAATTGAAAACTTGGACCAAAAAACGCAGGATGAAAATTCTGTGTTGTGTTGGTTGAGGAGCACTGATGAATAATTCATCGCCCCAAAGGTCGGTTTACAAATGATTAATTAACCTTAAGAGAAGTTGTCCTCATTGGCAATATCCATGGTCCTGAACAGCTTCATCAGGTCTGCATGGGCTGTTTAAACAGAATTATTTGGGAAAAGGATCGAGGAACCTCAGAACAAAGAGAGGGCCCAGCACTAGCCATGGGGTCACAGCGGCTCCTCAGGCCTTGCTGGGCCCCTGTGGGGTAAACCAGGCTCAGGCACTGCTGGACCTGCTGAGATGTGGCTGGGAAGGGGCTGGAATTGCACAGAAAACAGTTGAGCATTTGTTTTCCTGCTTTAATGTGGACTGTGGCTCTCCTGCTCCCGGATCTCCCGCTGGGACTAATGGCTGTGGGGACACTGCCTGGGCAGGCAGGCCTGGCATCCCAGGGCTTGCTGCATTTGTTACCAGCCATTGCTCATGTGCATTTATTAACAAAGTGCTCCTTAAAAGCTCTTCCAGTGTCTGGAGTCATTCCTGGCTGATCCCTGGATGCATCTGGTGAGCAGTGTCTCTGCTGGAGCTGCCTCACCTCAGCAGGGTCCTGAGAAACTGCAGCTGCCAGGGACCCCTCAATTCCTCTGCCCCCTGATTCAGGCTCCAGGAGAGTCCCCAGCTCTTGTCAGAGTCACTTCTGATGCTGATATTGATTCATTTTAATTAATGGATGCGTTTTATTTTGGCAGCGGCAATGGCTGAAGGCTGGGCCCCCTCAGTACCTCTCCCAGGACAAGCGTGTGGAAATCTTGTCTACCTCAGAAAGTTGCTGTTCCTCCAGCTCCTTCTTCTTCCTTCCCCTCCCAAAATCATCAGGACACTGGGTTCTTCTTGCACTAAAACTAATTTACCCTCTCCCCTGACACAGCTCCTACATTGCATGAAGTTAAGTTGATTTATTCTTGCCTTTTTAAATCCATAAAGTGGCAAATGCAGCACATTCACACCTGAGGGCTCAAGCTGGGGGAGGTTTCCCAAATGTTTCAGCTCAACTCCATTGTTTGCAGCAGCAGAGGGATCACAGAAAGCACAGGAAGAGTCTGGGGGAGAACACAACAAAGATTCACATTGTGGGCAGTTTGGTTTAGCTTTGTTAAGTGGGGCTGGACAACAGAAGGGGCTGTTTTGGTGGGGTGTGAGCCTAAGCTGGGTTCAGTGACTCATACTGGTCATACTGGTCACTGAACTGGGAATTTGGGGTTCAAATTGAAAGGGAAAATTAGATTGGATATTGGGGTGAAATTCCTCCCTGTGAGGGTGGGCAGGCCCTGGCACAGGGTGCCCAGAGCAGCTGGGGCTGCCCCTGGATCCCTGGCAGTGCCCAAGGCCAGGCTGGACACTGGGGCTGGGAGCCCCTGGGACAGTGGGAGGTGTCCCTGCCATGGCAGGGGTGGGATGAGATGATTTTAAAGGTCCCTCCCAACCCAAACCATTCTGGGAGTCCCTGATTCTGCACAAACATCTGTGGGATGCTGAGGGACCCTCTGATTCAGCCCAGAAATGATGGAGAGCCCATGCACAGCTTGATGTTACCACTCAGCTGCCAAACCACCAAGTTTTTCCCGCCTGCCTGCTCCTCTCCCACATCTCCTGGCTGCCAGTCCCTGCAAAATCCCTCCCAAACTGCTGGAATTTGGAACACTGGGGTCATGGGGACCATCCAAGTGACATCAGAGTTGCAGCAGCCGCTGTGTCAGCTCTGCCTGGTGTTCCTCCTGCTCAGGCATCTCCTGGAGCTCCAGCTTTAATCCCCATATCCCTGCATTTGTAGGTTTGGTTTTTTTTAGAAGCATGAAAATGATTTACAACATTTCACATTGCATTTTTTTAATCCCTCGAAATGAAAACAAATCTTTTACCGACTTCGCCCGATTTCAAGGCCTCGCTTTTGTTTGGCTCTTGCTGAAAAAAACTATGGGTGGGAGAAACTCCTAAAATCCCCAACTACTGGAAAGAAAATTGGTATTTTTCCAAGTTAAGTACTCTGACAGAGTGAACATACATGTTTAATTTGAAAATGTTGATTCCAAATGGATTTTTGTTTAAAAAAAGCTTTCCTCAAGCAAGTCAATATTTGTAATCAAATTGAAATTTCCTCTGGGAATTATTTATTTTCATGAGGTCTAATTTTTGCAAGGAAAAATTCTATGCAGGAAGGGTTTAAGGCATTTTAAAGCAGCTTTAGGAATCTGGGAGATGGGAGGGGGCTGGGAAATCCCACTCAGGCTGAGCCCGCTTGCCTTTGATGAGGGTGAGCTGATGAAAGAGTTTAAAGTGATTCTTTCTTCTTCGAAAAGGGAAAAGAGTGAGCAGGAGGAAAGGGGAGGAACTAGAAGGGAGGAGACATCCAACACCAGTTCCCTCCCAATCCCCTCTTTTATATTCCTCAAAAATCAAGAATAAAAAAATCCATGTGGCCTGGAATTCCCCTTGGAAGTGTTGGACAGCAAAGTGAGGGACCTGAGCTGGACTTACGGGGTTCCTCTGTGGCCAGAAGGGACAAGGGGCACTCTGAGGAGCTCTGGAGCTCCCCTGCCCTCACCTGGCACCTGCTGCAGGAGATGAGTTGGACAGAGTTCATCTGCCTCAAACAGACGAGCTGAGGGTGGCAGGTCCCTGTCCCCAACACATCCATGGCCACCACAGGTCCCTGTCCCCAACAGGTCCATGGCCACCACAGGTCCGTGTTCCTCACAGGTTCACGTCCCCCACATGTTCACATCCACCACATATCCACATCTACCACAGGTCCCTCTCCACCACAGATTCTCGTCCTTCAGGGAAAATTGTCCTGGCACAACCTCAATATGATTTTCCTGCAGAATCTCTGTCCATTTTAGAGCAACAGTTGGGGTTGATGATGTGCATAATTTACATTATTATGCCTTTTATTTATTTTTATTATTATAAATTGCCTGCTTTCATGTTTCTCTTCATGATGGTGCTCTGGGAACATGACAGAGTGGTAGGAAAACAACAACAGAGCCCTGCAGTGTCAGCCTGGGACCCAGAGCCAGCATTCCCAGGCTCCAGACACTCACAGGAGCACCGTGGCAGGTCCACAGCTCTGAGGCACCTGCAGGTTTATTGGGAATGGAAACAAGAGAATTCAGGGTTTCTTTGCTCTCGAAGAAAGAGGCAGGAGGCAGGAGCAGCCCTCAGCCTCTCCTGACACTGCTCCTCCTCCTGCACCCACGGGCTGGGGGTTTTGGAGACCTCTTCCAAAGGAGCAGGATTTCCCTCCTTGTCCTCAGGCTGAACCCAAGGAGATGGAGAGGAATTGACTCCAGTTTTGCTGTGGCTGGAGGGGACGCCAAGCTGTGGTGGTTCCAGGCACAGTTCCTGGGGCATCATGGGTGGCTCTTCACCACAATCCTCAAAGCTTTACAAACATGCCCTGATTATTTTTCAGCTCAAATTATTCCTTACCTTCCCAATCTTGCCTTTTCCCATGAATTGGGGTGAACTGATCACTAAACAAAACCCTTTTTCATCCACCAGGCCCTGATTTTGTGGCTCTGCCCAAACACAATCCCTTCCTGGGCTTGGATACCTGTGGGGAAGGGCCCTGCTGAAAACATTTAGGGACTGGCAGGAAAATTATCTGAATGATTGGGGTGATTAATTTGGAGTTGTTGAAGACCCTTTCAAAAGATGCCCTAAATGTGTTCCAAAAAGCCACGCTGAACACAGAAGCAATGAAGAAATGCACCTTGATGAGATAAGAGGTGAAAGAAGCAATAAAAGCAAATAAAGCAACCTATATAAGAAATGGGATAAGAGCAAGCTGACAGCAACAATCACTGGGCAGAAAAAAAGGGATGCAAACAGGGCCTGACAAGAACCTGAGTTGGGAAAAGAGCCTCAGTGGAGGTGGAGAGGTGGTTTCCAATCCAGTGTTTGGATTCCCAGGTGGCAATTCCTGTGAGAAGGGAGCACAGCAGGGCTGCTCCAGAGGGTCTGTGGTGGTTATTTTAAATGGAGAATTCCTGGTTTGAACAATACTGAACTGTTTGTGGAATATTCCTGCCTCCCCTCAGAGAGGGATTTTTAAAATAAATCTGAAATCCAAAGCTTGGAAACTCAACTCTTCAGCTGGAAAGGCCCCTGATCCATCTGTTTTAGCTCTGCTATCACTCCTGGGGACATGGAAAAACACCTTGTGTTGTTTTCCTGTCATCCAGAGCACTGACTTCCCTGGCAGGACCTAAACCTGTTGTTTTCAGTGTGTCAGGAACAAATCCAGCATTTCCCAGGGCAGGAAACATGCTGGGAACATGCAAGAGCATCGTGGATGCTGAAAATCCCCTGCTCCAGGTGCCTGGGATCTTTGGCTGCACATGCACAGCTAGCTGGGTACCACGGAAGAGAGATGGGAGAAATTCCTGCTGCCCTCAGGGGTCTGTCCATAAAATGGGGGTTTCCTGCTTGTTTTAAATAGTTTTGCTCTGTCTGAACTCTGGATCCAGGTTTCTCCAGCCTGGAAGCCAGAGGGGCTGGAAAAGGCTTGGGTAGGGGTTCAGGGTCTCCTGTTTGCAGCCTGGGCAGAGGGGTGGGAAAGACGCCCTGCAAACAGCCAAAATCCCAGGAAGCTTTGGCCTCTGCTGGCACTGGCACAGAATCCAGGAAAACATTGACTTACAGGGGGAAATGCAAACACTGGGAACTTCCAGTTGGCCAAAATCCAATCAAACCTGACCTCTGATGAAGTGCAGCCTCCACACTCTCAAACAGCCCCTGCTCAATATTGGCACTGCAAGCCCTTCCCTTGCAGGGCTGGAGGAGCAGCAAAGCCTGAAGGTCCCAGAGATGTTTAATTCCCAGGATTTCTGTGCCTGTTCCCAACTGCAAACCTCACGGGGAGAGCCCAGAACTTTAGGGTTATCAGAGCACCTGAACCTCGTCTATTACAGAAGATCCAGAGTGAGACAGAAAGAAATTATCTTTCCCTCAGGCTGGTTTTCAATCTTGGAAAAAATCCAGGAAAAGCCCTTTGCCTGCCTTTGGAGCAGGGCAGATACCCCAGGGAATAAACATCAAGTCATAAATAATGGGGAAAAAATAATCTGAGTTTGATGATAACCATGAAGGAAGAAATGGAAGCTTCTCTGCAGAATTCCTCATCTCCCAAGCCAAGGCTTTCACCAGGCCTCAGCCTTGTTCAGCACTACAAATATATCAACAATTTATTACCTTGTTCCCTGGATTACTCCAAGCTTTTTGGAACCAGTCTAAAGCACAGGCAAATCCATTAAAAAATTGATTCCTTGTATTTCTTTATACCTGCCTCTAACTTGGGTCTCTTCTCTGTTAAACCCTGACTACAGCAAATTCACCCTTTGCCTTTCCTCTTGCCAGCAAGGTGTTACTGACATTTTTGGGATTTATCCCTCATCCTGCCCGTGAGTGTCCTGGAGCCATGGGGTGGGAGATGCAGCTGCAGCTCCTGGGAATGGGGGGATAAAGCTCCTTCTGCCCCCAGCCCGGGACTGCTGTCAGCAATTCCAGACAGGCAGATTCTCCCTGGCTCTGCCTGCATCCCCCAGAGGGCTGCTGGGGTTACACTGGGCTCAAGCTCCTCCTGCCCGAGTCTGAGCCTGCAGCAGAGCTCCTCTCGCCGTGGGGTTTGTCAGAGCTGTGGCACGAGCTGCAGGTTCCCAATTCCACAGCCTGAGATCTGCCTCCTTTGCTTCAAGTCCAGCAAATGGGAAGCACAGC
>VXBQ01017622.1:117008-143432 GCA_013400175.1 Phainopepla nitens
CTCGCTCTCCCTTCCCACCACAGGTCCCTGGCTGCTTCTCTTGGCAGTTTTACTCTGCTGATTTATTCCTGAGTTGTGTTCCTTGCACACTTTGAGACACAGCAGAATTTTCTCTTTAACCCGACAGTTTCACACTGCCCTCTTAACTTCTTGAGGAGCCTCTGCTGAGGACTTTTCCAAAGCTTTTCCCACATGCACCCCCTGCTCTGGAAGCTCTGCAAGAACTCTTCCCCACTATTCCATATTTATTCCTGTGCTTCCTGAGGTCTCTGTTATATTTTCCTGTGTGTTTGCCCAGCTCAGAGCTGGGCTGGCCCATCCCCGCATTGCTGCTGGAAGCATCCCTGCATTTCCCACCTCCAGCTCCTCTGGAACCACCTGATTTTTAATAATTCCTTGCTCACCACCACTAAATGGCTCTTTCCTATTCCCCATCCTTCAGGTTCTGGGGTGAATTCCAGGTGCTCCTCGGAATACTTTCAATTTCCCCATTTTTCTCCCCCACCTCCTCAAAGACTGCTGATTTTGGGATGGATCCTCCACTGTGGAGGCTCCACAGCTGCTGAGGGGGTTGGCAAAAAGGGTTTATTATTAGATTGATGAAGGTTTATTTTTAGATTTATTAGGGTTTAATATTAGATTTTTACACCTCCTCAAAAAAGGGTTTGTCTCTGCTGTCACAGCTTTGTCTTCTCATACTCCTTTTCTCATTTTCCTCCTTTGAACATGACTTCCACTTTTTGAAGGATACTGTTTTACCTCTGACAGCCTCCTTTGGTCTGCTCTTTAATGAGAACTGCTAATTTTTTGCCCTTTTAAGGTCTCTTTTGATAATTCTATAGGTTTGCTCTCATCCTCTAATGGAAGATCTTTAAACAATGTCTGTGTCCCCTGGAAAAATGTCACCCTTTTGGTGGCTGCTTTTAATTTCTTTTTAACAAGCCTCTCCCCTTTTATGTGCAGAGCCTTTTTGAAATGAAGTTGTGATGAAATTTCAGTTTTATTTTTAAATTCCTACAATGTTACTGAGTTTAAGTACATTGAGACACTTTTATAGAGCAACCCTTCAATAACAGTATTTAAAATTAGCCCTGGGGCCTGCTCAGGATTAAACCTGGCACTACTTCTCCTGGCTGTCCCAAGGAGGAATTCTCTCCTGTGTTGTCTCTATCCATTTTTCCCTGGAGTTTTTGGAATTCTTCCCAATTTTGAGCTGATTTGCACCCCCTGGGCCCCAGATTCTTGATGATTTTTATGGTTAAGAGTCACCTGGTCAGGTGGGTGCTGATGTAGCCTCAACCTTTTGCTTTGGTTTTGAATTTAAACTCCCAGAGGGAGTTCTTTTCTAATATTAATTGTTCATTAATTGTTCATTGCACTAATTAATACCCAGCCCTCTCCTCCACTTGCCCCACTGCTGCTTTCTGTCCTGGCTCTCACGGGTTGGGGTCCTGTCCCTCTGATTTCCACAGAAAACCCAAAATCTGGGATGAAACCTGACCAGATCACACACTGGACAAAAGGGACCTCCAGGAAACCTCTTTCCCTGGACAATTTCCCACTCCAGCTGGGATTGTTGATACTAAGAATGGACACATCCAGCTTTACCTGGATTTGAATGTGGTGCCAAATAAATCTACATGAGAAAACATCGCCAAACAACTCATTTTAGCAATGGAAAGTTTATACTGATAATTACAAAGTTTAAAGAGAGCTCCCAACCTCCCTCATCCCCCAGAGCTCTTCCCAAGGAAGGAGATTATTCCAACATTTGCCACAGGGGAGCCAGGAATGTGTGACCACACAGAGGAAGGTGGTGACAACCCAAGCACCTTCCCCTCTGTCATGATTTAGGCTGAGAGCAGGATTGTTCCCAAGTCCCAGCATTTCCTCTGGGGTTTTTATCCCAGCTGAAAACTGCCAGGAACACTCCACAAGGCAAGAGAGGAGGAGAGGGAAACCCAGGAGCAGCCACCTACCCTGGCTGGGTCTGCCTGAAAACATTTGGAAAGTGAGTCTGCTCTCCTTACAGACAGTGGGAAAAGCCTCGTCCATGCCAGGAAAATCGGTCCCAAGGTTTGAGGGGGATGCACTGAGCTCTAAAGGAAAGGCACGGCTGGCTTTGCTCCTGTGCCAGGAGCAGCACAGCCTCCACTGCATTCTCCTATTTCCTCTTTGTTCTTTATAATCTGTTGTAAACTGCTAGGAGGTCACTGCCCCATTTCTAAAAGACCCCAAATCCTCAGCATCACCCCTAAATCAGTGGGGAGGCCTCTGCTTGCCCAGAGCAGCTGTGGCTGCCCCTGGATCCCTGGCAGTGCCCGAGGCCAGGCTGGATGACCCTGGCACAGTGGGAGGTGTTCCTGCCCATAGCAGGGCTGGAATGGGATGAGCTTTAATGTCCCTTCCCACCTGTGATTCTGTGATAAATCCAGGCTTACAAAACCCAGCAAGTTTCACTCCAGGTGAGTGCAGACAACATTTCCCAACATTCCACTTTTCCCTATTAAACCCCCAGCCTGTTTATTAATTCACAGCTGTCACAGTTTCTTTTTTCCCCCGTTCTTGCCTCAAGCATCTCCTCTCCTGCCCTGCCTCTGGAGCTGCTGGAATCACTGGGCAGCCACAGCCACATCTCCACTTGTCTTTGCTCCAGCCCCTCCTGGAAGCTCCTGAGGATTCTGTTTGCACTGCACAGGCTCAGACCCTGGGCTTTAGGGATAAGCCAGATTTTCTTCTGATTAAAGACTTCTGGAAGATTAAAGATACACAGCCGGGGCCCAAGTCAAAGCTGCAAAGCAAAGATCACTCTGCAACTTTGCACTTGGCAATTTGATTATTTTTCTTTCAGTCTGTCCTCCTGCATTTTTAAACACAAAAATTGGGAATGACAATCATCTGCCACAGAGCAGCACAGTGCCCAGCTCAGGAGCAGGGCTCAACAAGGAGAGCCAGAGTGGAGTCAGAACAATTCCCAAGGTTTTGGCACAGCCAGTCCAGCTCTGCTGGATGCTCTCCCACTCCCTACACAGCCCCAGGCTCCTGCTTCAGTCTGCCTTTGTTCTGCTCTGCTCCACTTTCTCTTTCCCTGCCATTCCCAGCAATTGTCTCCATCCTACACAGACAAACCTCTCTCCATGGCTCTCCACGGCCTCTCCCTCAGCCTGTATGAAGCAGAGATGCCTCCATCTCCTCCAGCAGGATTTTCCCCCCAGTCCCACGGGCAGAACAGGCTCTTCTCACACACCTGAAGCAGGAGCACAGCAGGGTTGGTTGGACAAAGGGCAGGGGACACACCCAGCGTGGGCAGTGGGGCACAGAGCGGTGCCCGTGGGAGCCAGGGCAGCAGTGCCAGGGACGCAGCCTGGCACATGAGCAGCCGAACTGGGTCAGGATCCTCCACCAGAGCAGGCAAACTCTGCCTCTCCCCCTCCTCCTCCTCCCCATCTCACGTGTGCCCCCTGAGCAGCATCTCCCCAGAGCGTGACCTGTGGCACCATCCCAAAAACCTCCTGCAGCCAGAAAGGCTGTCCCCATACAGCTTCTGCAGTGCCCAATTCCTGCTTCTCTCACCAAACACACCCACCCAGCCCTTGGCACAAGGGATGGTGCCCTGTGTCCTGCCAGACCCCGGGTGGCACCGGGGTGTGGGGTGGCACCCTCTGCCAGGGGGTGCTCAGGGATATCCAGGGGCCACCTGAGCCATGTCAGTCTGTCCTGAGCTGGGAAAGGACGAGCGTGGAGCAGCACAGACAGGCCTCCAGCTGGCCCAGCAGCTGCTCTGGGACCTGAGTCCCACCCATGGGAGCTCCTGGTGGCTTTGTGTGACCATGGATTGTCCTGTCCTGCTGCCACCAAGCTCATTAGCTGCTCCCATAGCCCTGAGAAAATCCACCCCATTTCCTCTGTGTCAGGAGCACTCCCAAAAGGCTTTTAGAGCAAAAAGGGCCCGTTTTGTTTGACTCTTGTGTTAGGTTACTTCCTCTCCTTCTGGAACGAAGATAGCTCAAAGCGACAGTCAAACAGAGAGGAAATAAAGAGAGTTATGAGGAGAAATAAAAAAGGGTTTATGATCACTTTTCCCACCCACCACGTCCTCGCTGGCTGCTCCTTCCTCCCAGCCCAGCTTCCAGCTGCCAATAACTCACAGAAAATTTCAGCATCAGCCCTGGGCTCCTGATCCTTCCCTCCCCCCCACTCTGGTTGCACACTGCCAGCTCTGCTCAGCTTTTCCTGCACCTGAAACCTGCTCCAGGTCTGGGTTTCCTCCTCCCAAGGGAAGGAGCTGGCTCCCTTCAGAGGCATCTCCTGACTCCAACACTTTTATTGGAGAGACCTGCCACACACACACGGAGAGCGCCCGCAGATCAAACAGATGCTGTCTGTCACAGAGCTTAGAGCCTAATTACAGAAGATTACAGAAACTATTTATAAATATTTATACCCATTTAAATATATTTATAAACGTATCAGGATTGGATAAAAGTGTATATTGTTGTTTTAGCTTAAGACACAACCAAGTATCTTTTATACAATGCTCATACAATAATCATATATTTGTATTAAGCTGCTTTTTGACGAACATGGACAGCAGCTGTTAACATTTGAATCGCTGTTAATACAAAGTAGGTTGGCACCAATGAGCTGAGGAGGATGGGTGGATGCTCAGGAGTCTGGAGCAGCAGAGCAGGTGTGCTACAGAGCAGGAATCATCCCCTTCCAAGGCAGAAACCCGCTGGATTCATCCAGAAGGAGACTGGAAATACAGAAGTAGATGATGGATCTTTATTCATATCACTTTGCTGGTTTATTTTGGCAGAATAGAGCCTTCCCTTATCCCTCGCTTGTGCTGCACCTGGGGGAATTTTCCTTCACAGTTCCTGGTGCTGCTCTTCCCACTGAGATCCTGTACCCGGGAGCAGCACTGGGCAGGAGGAACACCTGAATCACACCAGGAGGAACACCTGCATCACAATTTCCTGTCACCCACAGGTTTCCCAGCCTCCCAGCTTCCCGTTTTGGGGCTCACTTTGGACCCCAGCATTACCCATGGCACCTCCTGAGCCAGGGCAGGGCTGTGCTGCTCTCTGTGCAGCAGCTTCACTTCTCTGTCTGATGCTCAGGAAAGGCTCCAGCTAAAACATTTGGAAAATCCTCTCTGATTTCTCTTTCATTTGGCCTCCTAAGGGACACCACGTGTGTGCTATCCAGAGGTTTGCCAGGCATTTTGGGTCACAGCTGGCAGAGGCTGTGCTCCCTGATCCAGATGTGTCCAGGAAGGTTGGAGATGGACCTTTCAGTGCATTCTTGTGGAAAACACGACTCAAACCTCGCCTTCGGCATCCAGGAGCAGCCAGTTATCCAGGGGGATGTGGGCTGGGGGGCCTCTAGCCTGGCAGAGGTCTGGACTGGCCTGGATGTGGGAATCTGGAGGAGGAGAGGACATGGGTGGAAGTGCAGCAGGAAGCAGCCAAGGGAAATTTGGGGAGCGCTGGAGAAAAGGCAGCTCAGAGCAGCAGCAGGGAGCTCTGGGTGTGAGCTGCCCCTCGGTGCCCATCCTGAGGAGGATCCAGCTGGGCTCTGAGCAGCTCAGACGCTGCTCTCTATCCCAGGGATGCTGCTGGGGGGGTCCAGCCCAGCCCTGCCTCCTCCCAAACACCTTTTCCCCCCTCCCAGCAGAGACCAAAGCAGGGAGCTGGCTCTGTGCTCGCAGCAGGGTGGTTTTGAGCAGGACAATCCCTTGGTCAGGCATCAAACAGCAGCATGTGAACCATCTGCTTCTTCGACTCCAACACCCCGAGAAAAGCTGCTGGATTGGAAAAAGGATATTAATCTGAAAAGCACACAACAAAGCGACTGCAGGGTGTTCCCCCCCTAGCCAGAGCGAGCGAGGGAAAGCTGATTACCATGACACACAGGAGCCCTGATCTAATATTCCACTTCAAGATTTGCAAATAATGTGGCCATTAACATTCATTAGCTCTTTAAATAATACCTGCCAGACCTTCCAGGCAAGGAGGAAAGGCCTCTTCGCCCAGGAATCAATCACCTAACAGCCTCTAATTGTGCGTTTTCCGCGGCTCCGGCAAGTTTCGATGAAAACAAGGCAGGACAGAAGAGCAAAGCTGGAGCTGTCACTGCTGGGAGCAGAGCTGCGCTCAGCCACCCTTGCTGCTCCCGGGATCTCGGTAATTAACAGCTCCTCTGCGACAGCTCTCGAGTTGCAGGGGTGCTGGGGGAGGCTCCCTGCAGGAACGTGTCAAGGCAGCCTCTCAGCACCCAAAATAGCTCCAGTCCGGTCCTGCAGCTCCCCAGGGCAGCCTGCAGACAGCAGTGCCAGGCACAGGAAGAGGTGGTGCCTACCTGTGGTGCCCCAGGTGGTGACGTTTTGGGAATCCCACTTAATTCCCAGACATGGACAGGTGGGAGGGGTCTCCTGCAGCCCCTGTGGAAGTCACACCCTGGCAGAGGTGGGAAACTCAAGGTTTGAGATCGGGGCATGGCCGTGGAGCTGTGGTGCTCCTACAAACCCCACTGCTCTGTTTGCCAGAGGGGCTCTCTGCCTCCCTCAGCCCTTCAGGAAGGGGAAATCCTCTGCCAGAGGCAAAGGGGAGTCTGGGACAGGAACCTCAGCACTCTCTGGTCATACTGGTTTTGGATTCCCAACCAGCCCCCTGGATAAATCCACTTTTCCAGCCTGCACTGAAAACTGCCCCAGCTGAGAGTTTCTGTGTTCAGCCCCTGCCAGGGGACCTTGTCCTGTCACCTCTGTGTCCCTGTGTCACCTCCATGGCTGCATCCCAGGCGGACTGAGGGCTGGGAGTGAGAGGCTCCACCACAGGAACACAGGCAACCACAAGGCTGCTTTTATCCTTGTGGAGATGATTCGCACACCTGAATCACAGGGATGGGTCCTTGCAGGATTGTGAATTCTGGGAGTTATGGAGTGAAGAGCCCTGGGGAACATAGGGCAGGTGAACCGTGAGCAGGCAGCTGCCTGTGAAGGTGGGTGGGGTGGAGAATCAGTGCCACTGTCACCTTCTCTCAGCTGATGTCCACAGATGGCCGCAGCCCCTTGGGCACCCCCTGACCAGCAGGACCTGGCTCCAGCCCCAGCCTTGCTCTGAGCTCTTTGGACACACTGAATCTAAAAAAACCCAACCTGCCAAGGAGAGCAACCTGGCCAGGATCAAACCCTGGTGAGCTGTTCCATCACAGCAGTGATGGAGTTGTCACCACCCAGCCCAGCTCTGAGTCACTCTGGCAGCACTCAGAAGAACTCTTAGGCACTGTAAAGCTCAAATTAATTGTCCACACAAGCACTCTGCATTTTCCTGGTGTGTTTTAGTGCTTTTAAAAGCAGCTACAGCACCAGATAAGTAGGTCCCTGTGCTCAAGGCCACGAGCAAGCCCAGAGGCATCGAGGGGTCTGTGGCACATCCTCATGTTCCTCAGGAAATGGCTCTGCTTGTCACAGATCCTACAGTCAGGAGAAAACACTTTGGGAAAGGCCCATTTTCCTGGAGAAGAGCTGTGCAGTTCTGCAGAGCTGTGTTTAGTCAGCCCCAAATGAGGTTGAGGCTGTTAATAGACAACCCCGAGTGATTTGTGTGGTCTGGGGGCAGCAGGAGAAAGATGGGAACAGCCAAGGGGCTGCACCTCAGGGGATTAGTGAGAAGTCTGCCCCAAACAAGAATATTCTAGAGCAAAGAGAGGACTGGAGAAATCCCTTCCACGTGTAAAGGTGAAATACAAAGAGAGAAGAGGACAAACCCTTTTTTAATGTGCAGATGATCACAGAGCAGCAGGGAAGTGCTCAGGAAAGGGAAATAGTTTGGTGTAAGTGCCTCTCTCTGTAGATACTGCAAAGAAATGCAAGAGCAGGATGAGTTTATGAGGGTGCTTAAAGGGCAGTGATCTGATGAAGAGGAGAAATGCAGAATTAATGTTCTCGCCTGGATTTCTCCACAAATTTACCATGCAAGATTTGGCTGGACCGCTCCACACCTCTGAGAGAAATTAAAGGGAATTTCCAGTGCAGAGTGGAGCAGTGGTTGTTACCATCACACTTTGATATGCAGAACACAGTGGCCATCACTGTTCATGGAGAAAAGAGATCATATTTAGACTAGTCTTTCCCAATCCCAGTGTCAGGTCTGCCCTCTTGGAGCCAAGGTCCCCTCAGCTTCCCGGGTGACAATTCCCACCCCAGACCTGCTCTCCATTATTGCTGAGCTCCCACTAATCCTCCGTTATCTCTCAGCAGCTCCCATCTCATTTATCCTACCAGCTTCCATAAACTTCTTTAATCTCAAACTCCCATAAACTCAAGAAAAAAACACGATTTATGTTATGTACTCTGCATTCCCTTCTCCTGCACCTGTGTGAACGTGGATAAAATCACTATTTAATAGTGCTGGTCAAGCCTGGCTGCTCCTTCTGGAGCCTCCTGCCAGCCCCTTTGGATCAACTATTAAAAGTTGGTGTGAAACTTGGGAATATAAAGGAGAGGAGGGAAGGATGGGAATGTCTGGAACAGCCTGAGGGCAGCCTCGTACCTGCAACAGCTGTGGGGGAGAGAGCAGGGAGATGGGATCCACCCAACAAGGTCTCAGTCTCCATCCCACGAGTCCCCCACATTCCATGGGCTTGGACACGACCCAGCCCTTTCTGAGAGCTCTCAGAGGGCTTGGGGGGGTCCTTTTTTCAGGAGATGAGGAAATGCCATCCCACGGGATCTGCTGCTCACCAGGATCCCTCGCCCAGCTGCTGCAGCTGGGACCAGGGCTGGGAGAACCACGGAGAATGGACACTGGCCAAAGCCAGCCCTGTGGTGCCTCTCCAGAGTGGGAAAAGCTCTGCCTGGATCAGTTTCAGGAAGGTTAAATTTATCCCAGAACAAGCACTCGAGCAGTTTTCAGCTCCTTTCCCCCACAGATTTGGTTTGTTCCCCTTTCCTTCTGCAGTGCCTTGACTCACCAGCCTCTAATTATTGCCTGCAGATATAAACATGCACTTCTCCCTGGAAAAAAGTCCATTATTTTTCCCTAAAATGGAGGGCAGTTTGCAGCTGCTTGGGTAATGTGCAATATGTTATTAAAACAAGCTCTCCTCTCTCTGCTCTGAGGGAGCTGCAAACGGGGCTGTCTGCACCAATTTCGGGAAGTTTTGTAATCCCAGCCCCGAGTCTGAGGAACAGCAGACTCTGTAATTTTCCAGCACTAAAATCAGGGAGCCAGGGACAATTCCAGAGCAGAGTTAATCCCTCTTGCAGCCATTTGGAGCAGGAGGGGAAGAGCAGAGGCGTCAGGGAGCCCTCTCAGATTTCACAATTATCTCAAATCGCTCGAGCTCGGTCCCTGTGGAGCATCAGCAGACTCAAAGCCCAAAGGCAGAACTTCAGACAAAAGGCAGTTCCCACCGTGTCCTCACACCTTTCAAACATCACTACCTGCCACATTTCAAAGCTACGACTATGACTGGATTAAACCACCTGCAACAAATCATCCTGATGTAATTTCAGTATTAAAAAATCCTTCTGTCATTGTTGGCCATGAATAAAAAGTTATGGGAGGAAAGGTTATTTTGAAAGCAAAATTATCATTGTGGCTTTTCTTGATTAAATTCTTGCAGCATTTGAGGAGCCCTACTCCAGTTTAAGGCTTAATTTTTGACAAAATTGCACTTTGATAGGGAAAAGAATCTTCTAAAATGTAGCTGGCTCTAATGTTGGAGAACCCATAAATGTGCAGGAAAATAAAGTGCTGGTATTAATTTTAATATATAACCTATTAAATAGAAGCAATAAAATGTTAAACAGAAATAAAATATTATATTATTATTATTATTATTAACATAAGGAAGAACATCCAATGCAGTGCTGGATATTCAGGAAAGGGTAATCCCAGACTGGTTTGGGTTGGGAGGGACCTGAAAGCTCATCCAGTTCTGTGGGCAGGGACACCTTCCATTATCCCAGGTTGCTCCAAACCCTTTGCCAAACCAAATTCCATCCCAGCCAGCCCTTCCCAATCATTTATCCCTGGGGGGTTGGTGGTGACACTGGGGAAGGGCCCCTTGCAGCCACCCCAAGCTCATCCTGGTGAAGTTCTGGGGTCTCCATCGGCCCTTGGAACACCCAGAGGTGTTTTCTGCTTGAGGATGGGGATCAGCACAAGGGTGAGACAGATCCCAGGGATTTAATGGCTCTGTTATTGATGGTCCTTTTCCATATTAATTCCTAGCCCTGATATTATTGGAGCTGGGATAATAACAGTTTGTTACGTTTCATTGGGCTGTTCAGGCTCTGATCAGACCAACAGTAAATCCCTGGCTCCACAGAGACCTTCCCACTCCACCCCTAATAACAACTGGGGTCTGACAGGCAGGGGGAAGGGGCAGCCACAGCTCCTGGCTCCCTGCAGACAGGGAGAAAGAAAATCCTCAGGGACCTTGTTATGGCTTTGAAATGGAGAATCCAGGCCGGGACAATGTGTAAGGGAAGGGGGGCTGAGGACAGCCCGGGGTGGCCTCCAGTCAGCAGGGCATGGAGGCTGCCCTGCCAGCAACCATTGCTGGGCAGGGCCTCAATTAACAGCAGAACTTCCAGCTACATAATTAATTAGAGGTCAGAGATGGCTGGAGCTGTCTCACCCAAACTGAGGGTGCTCCTCCTTTTGCATTGCCAGAGTAGCCAAAACGCAGCACTGGCTTTTTTCCAGGTGGGAATCTCCTCATTTTAACCCCTCTGATCAGCGAGTGCCAGGAGCCACGGGCACGTCCCAGAAGGGGCTGACTAAACCCACATCCCTCGTTCTGCTCTCCTCTCCCTGGAGCACCAAACATCCCAGGGAAAGCTGGAGGAGCAGCCATCAATCCTTAAATCACATCCACAGCCAGCATCCTGTTAACTTCCTCTGCAATCCTATTGAGAGAGAGGCCTCGCAAGATGTGGAGTAACAGCAACGTGACTTTCATATCAGTCTGAGAGAAAATACTTGGATGCACTCCTGGTTTATCTTGGGAAACCAGTCCCTGCCACTGCAGCCGGAGCTGGAGCTCCCCCTTCCCCGCTGGTTCCAGGTGATAAGCCCCACACGGAGCCCGATCGTTGTGTCTCGTTTACCCAAGTGACAAGATGCCTCTTGGTGTCCAAATTCTCCTCTGGAAGCTGCTACCTGAGTGATTTTCACCTGAGAGAAAGGCTTGTGAGGGACTTGGGGGTTTAGCACTGTCCTGGATTTACCAGGAGAGGAGTTGCTGTGGGGTGGGAGCAATTCCGAGGTGGAGAACAGCCTGGAAGCCACCCCATCCTTGGTTTTCCTGAATTTCCCTGGTAATGGTTGTTCAGCACATCTGCTCTCAGTGACAAAACCCTGCTGGCATAAAAAGCCCCAGCCTGTGGTCACAGAGGTGATGCTGTGACCATGCTGAGCCACTATGGCCTGGACAGGAGGTCCTGGTTATCTCACATGGATCCCACAGCGGGAAAAAAGCCCTGGAGAGAGGCAAATCTTCAGTCCTGGGTGTGGGGGCTTTGTTAGGCCTGGCCTGGGAGCTTGCTGGTAAAGAACTCATCCAGGGAACGAGGAACTGCCTGGAGCAGAGGGTGGGATTTGCTCCGTAAGTGCCCCCATGGTTATTTCAGGAAGTATGGAGCAAGAGTTGAGGGGTTCTCCAATCCCATGGGTCTGGGATGGAGCCTCCCCTGAGGGGTGCTCTGCACGGCTTGACTGATCCCACTGGAATGAGGTTGATCCCACTGGGAATGAGGCTTGGAGGGCTCTGGGATGCCAGCCCCGAGTCCTCAGTGCTGCTCCCACTTCCAGGGCCAGGGATGTGGGACAGGGCATACACAGCTGCAATGCTGCAGGCAGAAATAAATTCATGGGGTGATGGTGAGGGATCTGAACCCTCCCAGAGGCCCCTCCAGCACTGCAGGTACAGCTCACCCTGCCTGTGGAGCTGCAGGATAACGTGGATTAACTTAATTCATTATATCCATGTTTCAACAACCACAGTTCAACTTCCCAATCTCACATGTTCCAGGCATGTTTGGGTGGCCTGTGTTTTATTCATTGTAACTTCTTATTTTCTTGGTTCATTCTATTTTGCCTAATAAAGTGCTTTCATTTACCTTCATTTCCATATTGTACTGTAGCTAAAGAACAGAGATAAAGAGAGCTACGAGAAACTTGGAATAGATAATTGGTTAATTAAAACAACTTCCCTGGTATGTGGTTTATAACATATTGTTCTCACAGAAGCAACAATCTGGTGAACTGCTCTGGGTAGGTAATTCTAACTTCCAGCTGCCTTTAATGAGTGTATCCTGTAAAATGGCTGGGAATGATGAAATCTGGATAACCCAGATAACTCCCTTTCCCAAGCAGATTTGAGTGGCTTTGTATTAAATCTGTATCCAGTTTTCTCTCCCCATCCACTAAAGACAATTTATAGTTGTTGTGGGAATTTACCCACTGCACACCCACCCACCCTCTGCTGTCACCAGCACCTGTGGGAAGCACCTCATGTGGAAAAGACACATTCCCAGCTGCCTCCCTTTCCTAAAAGAAGTCTGGGTCAGGTGGGATACAATGGAGAGAGGGCAAATCACTGCTCCAGGCAGCAGGAGCTGGAGGGGACAGGATGAGTGGGATCAAGGTTGGAATTCTGGGGCTGGGAACCTGCAAACCTGTCAGAGATCCCTCAGTGAGGGACAGGGATCGAGGATCTGGGAGAAAGTGGGAAGATCCGGGATGAGAAGTGGCTGCTGCAATCCTGGAATCCATTACTCACTTGACTAAACCAAGTCTGAAATAAGGATCAGCCTGCAGGGACACCCTGGGCATGGGAAGAGCTGTTAATAACCCTTTGGAACATTTTCTTCTGTCCAATCTGCTCCCTTCCCATCTCTCCTGGTGTGTTTTCCACCTAATATTTAGGGTGGGTCTTTTCAATATGGTGGAAGTCTGGGCAAACCCATCCCAATGCTCTGGACAGCTCTGTGTCCCAGCAGCCTGGAGCAGGCAGAGGTGACCCTGTGGGTCACTTTTTTAGCCTTTTGGGTCACTTTTCTAAACCTCTCTGTCTGTGACCTCCCCCAAAAAATTGTTCTGACAGGTGCTGGAACATCCCCCCTTCCTCACAGGAGAAATCCAGCTCTGTTTGAGCTGGAAATGAGGGCACTGAAATTCAGCTTCCGGATGTGTCCTTGTGGCCTGTGAACCATTGCAGCAGCCCTCTAGACACCTGGATCCCTGCAGGAATGTCCTGAATTTCAGTTGGAGCCCACCTGAGATGGGAGAGGGAGTGGGATGCAGCCCTGCATCCAGGTTGCCCCAAGGAATCAGGCAGTGCTCTCTGCAGGGAGCAAAACAGGACCAAAAACTCCCCTCAAAACGAGCAGAAAAAAAAAAAGAGAGAAATCACAGGGAGCTCTGGTTTATTCCTCAGTTCCAGGTGATTTAAGTAATTGGAAAATCATAGTTGTGAAACAACTCTTTGCAGAGCATCATAATCAGCAGCACAGCTCAGCGGGGCCTGAGTGCAGCAGAGAAGCTTTAAAGACACCCTGAGCAATGTGCTTTTGGGGGAGCTGTGTCATTTGGAGATGGCATCTCTGGGAACAGCAGTTCCCAGCAAAAATATCAAGTCTGCAGGACCAGAAGGATGCAGAGATTCAGGGAACGCTTGGGAGACTTTCGCCAGCTTGTTGGCAGCTCCCGTCCTGCCCGTCCTGCCCTGCACGAACACAAACTGCAAATTATCCGTGACATTTCCACGGTGCAAGGAAAACTGTGAGCACGTGGCTGCTCATCTCAAAACTCTGGGAGCTTTGGGAAAGCTCTGTGGGCTTGCAGGAGGGAGCTGGCTGCTCCCAGGAGTGCAGCCAAGCCAGGCTCCTCCATCAGGGCCGTGTGTCCCCGCGTGAGGCATTCGGATCACGCAAAGTCCCCTCCACGTTATTAATTTTGACTCAGTGCTTTGAGTTGTGCTCTGAGCAATCCATAATCTCCAACCAAATAATCATAAAGGCCCTGCTGGCCTTGAAACATATGTCTCTGACAAGAGCAATAAACCTATTTATTGCTATTGTGGCCACTGCAGAAGAGCTCGTGCGATGTGAGTGTGAGATTTCCTCAGAAAGGGAGCCAGGCCCGGCATTAACAAAATAAAAATATTACTCTTAAGATCTACTGATCATGTATGTGGGCATTTAAATATCAGAGATAGTTACTGCCATGAAGGCTGGGAGAGGGAAAAAAAAAAAAGACATAAAATGAGATTAAGACAGAAGGATAGAAGCTGCTGCCATAAAAGTAACTCAATAAACGAGGCGCCGAGCTCGAGCCTGCACATCCACGAGCATAAACCCAGGGATACGGCAGGATCAGGTCACAAAAGCTCCAGGAAGAGGAAAATGTTTCTTTAGCAGCCACAGGTTTGGCCAAAATGCCCCAGCCAGTGGAGCAGGGCACCAATTTGAGAGCTTTAGGAGCAGCCAGGGTCTATCTGTGGTGCTCAGTGGAGCACAGCAGTCACTGCCCCAGAGGTTCTGAAGCAATAAATGGATTGGAGCAGTGATGATAACGTGTTTGCAGGAGAAAATTGCCTATATTGAGACAGTGTCATGCTAGAACTCCCCAACAATAACAGGCAGGCTCAGAAAGAGGCAAAGAGACAGATTGGGGGAGATTTTCTGGCTTTTAAAGGAAATTAAACAAGATGGAAATGCACTGAAAGAGAGCTGCACAAAAAGAGACGAGCAGCATGGGCTCCACTGGGGTGTCCTGAGATTTTTAAGAACACAAATGTGGACAGGATCAAACAAGTTTTATGGCCTGAGCTCTTCTCCACTGCTACATAAAAATCAAGAGACTCGTGGAAACAGAGTTAATTCGCCATTGCATATGCAGAGAGAACAGCTGTAATAAAAGGGAATGTGCTCCTTGGCTGGTATTTATTTTTCAAATGTTCCCACTAAAATCCTGGGGACAAGAGCAGCAGGAGTGCAGGAGGACACTC
The DNA here is from genome assembly GCA_013400175.1 of Phainopepla nitens. Taxonomy (NCBI): domain Eukaryota; kingdom Metazoa; phylum Chordata; class Aves; order Passeriformes; family Bombycillidae; genus Phainopepla; species Phainopepla nitens. Next base: position 132,036 of record VXBQ01017622.1, read on the forward strand.
CAGGCTTTTAAGAGGGGGGAAAAAGTAAATCATAAGTGAAGGGAGAACAGAGGAAATGAAAGGATGGCATTGCCCTGGGTAAAAAAAGTAGAGATCAATGGGAAGCTGAGATTATTACAGATTATTACAGCAGTTCTAGGATTTCCCCTCTTCTTCACATCATCTGTGGAGGTCATAGTCTGCCTGCAGCTGGAATAGGCTCCTGTGGATACCTCAAAGCAGTGGATGCCAGTGAATATTGCTCAGCTGGGGCTACTTAAATCCCATATTTCCCCTCAACCCTCACTTCACGGTGAGGATAAACACACTGCCATATAAAAATATTGAATCCTAAAGTCAGGGATAGCTCTGACAGATGGAATAACACCAGACTCTGCCCTTAAAATTATCTATTTATTGGCTAGCAAATAACCTTTACGACAGAGATAATTCCATGGGCTCACTTCCTGCCATAAAAAAGTTTATTCTGCCTAAAACACTTCCCATGAGCTTCTCAAGGGTGATAATATTGATGGGATGTGATAAGAGAGGGGTTGGGGTGCTCCAGGCCCTCCTGATTGCCATCAGAGGCAGAGGGGGAGCGGAGATTTCCAGAGGAGCGTCTGGCACAGCAGGAATGAGGCACGGAAGAGAGAGTGCAGCCCTTTCCCAGCAGTGTTTGGGATGTTAAGAGTGACTCCTCAGCATCAAAGCTGTCCTACTTCCTGAGCCTTATCATATTTGCCAGAGCACAATTCAGGGAACAGGACTCCAACACAAATCACATTCCACTGGAAGCCTCGGTGATAAATAAATTACATCCCTCTTCTCGAAACAATTTCCCATGATCAATAATGAATAAAAAAAGTCAGGTCCAAAGCAGTGTTGTGACAGCCCTGCACAGAAGTGAGTGGCAGCTACGATTTTGCTTCAGCAGCAAAATCAGGGCCTGATAAAACATTGCATTTCCCCAGGACTCCAAAGATACTGGAAAATAGGGAGAGAAACTCACATTTCACCCCCTTCAAAGAGCCTGGCAAGGCCTGGCAACACATTTTGTATAAAAAGCTTTCTCCTGCACAGAGCATTGCACAAACTGGGGTGGGTGAGGTAAACTCCGTGTCCTGAGGGCCTGGGCAGCTCCATCTGGGCACAAAAGCTGCTGGGGTAAGGATGCAAGGCCAGGAGAATGTTCCCTCCCAATCCCACAGCCTCTGGAAGCAGCCTCAGCTCAGTATTAGGGAAGTGTGGCACTGCTGCTCACAACATACAGAATTTGGGGCTGGGAGAAGAGATGGGATGTCCTGATACCCTCATCCTTCACCATCTCAACCCCTCCTGATGTGCAGCCCATCCTCCTCTCTGTATTTTGGGGACATTTGAAGGTTTAATTGTCACTTGCTAAAGGCAGTTTTCAACTCACAGCTCCTGTGCTTCTAAATTTCAACTCCTCCACCCATCCTGAGAGGTCTCAGTTCTGCAATCCATAATGTTTATTGCCTGAAAGAGGTGAGGAGAAGATGGGAAAGAGGAGTCCAAAAACTTTTGTGGAACACATGGGATAAAAGGGTTGTGGCATGGGGAGGAACTACTCCAGTTTGCAGCTGGATGACCTGTAAATAAATCCTTAGGGGATCAAAAAAGATCATGGAAACCCAAAATGGTTTGGCTGATCTTATTCCAGCCCCTGCCATGGACAGGGACACCTCCCACTGTCCCAGGCTGCTCCAGCCTGGCCTTGGGCACTGCCAGGGATCCAGGGGCAGCCACAGCTGCTCTGGGCACCCTGTGCCAGGGCCTGCCCACCCTCACAGGGAACAATTCCTGCCCAATATCCCATCCAGCCCTGCTCTCTGGCAGTGGGAGCCATTCCCTGGGTCCTGCCCTTCATTCCTTGTAAATATTCCCTCTTCATCTTTCTTGTGGGCCCCTTCAGGCTCTGCAAGGCCACACTGAGGTCACCCCAAAGCTTCTCCTCTTCAGGCTGAACATTCCCAATTCTCCCAGCCTTTCCTAATAGCAGAGCTGCTCCAGATCTCTCTGGAGCCATCAACACAGTGTGATCCAGCAAGGGCTGTTCCTTCTCTAGAAAATTTGTTTGATTTTCTGAGAACAATCTTGGGCCTAACCTAAGTCTGGTCAGTAAGAACTTGGAGCTCAGTTCCTGGACCAGCCACATCCATGAGCTGAGACCTCTCTGTCCTGCTCATCTCTGAGCTCTGAGGCTGCCAGGGCTCAGGTAATCCCAGAATTCCCAATTATTATGGTCTTTACTTAAAGAATGCTATCCCCAGCTCTAAGCCAGGCATCAGCTTCACAGATAAAAACAGAATCACAGACGCAAATGCCTGTGGTGACCACAGTTTGCAGTTCCAGTGACTCAGCTCCAAGCAGAAGGAGAAAGTGCAAATCCATCCGGATGAGGATTTCCTTAAAAGCCTCCTAAGGATCCATTGCACAAAGCTGAGAACTCTTGTGCCTCATGTATCTGAGAAAAACAACACATTTTAAAAAAGCAAACCTTGATGAGAAGGGGGAGAATTGGGAGCCGTCTCAAGAGCTGTTGCCATGATGCCAAAACCCCCCACTCCTACAGGTTTGGAAGGAGCTGTGCTGCTCTGACAGCATTCCTGGGGGCTCCTGGAGCCTGGAGCAGAGCCAGTTCTGTGTGTGGAGGGGTCAGCAGACCCTCAGCTTTCACCCCCACAGCCAATTTGGTTTCTGGCCTTCCCCACACACCAAATCCTGATTAAATCTCAGCCATGTCCTGGGGGATGAGGCCCAGCTCCTCCAGCAACACCAGGGAGGGATCATCCCCCTCTGCTCTGGGCTGGGCTGGCCTCACCTGGAGTATTGTCAGCAGTTTTGGGCACCACAGTGTTAGAAAAACCATGAGAGGGTGTCCAAAGGAGGCCATGCGGGTGGGGAAGGGCCTTGTGAGGAGCAGCTGAGGGGACTTGGTTTGCTCGGCTGGAGAGGAGGAGGCTGAGGGGAGACATCGCAGTTACAGCTTCTCGTGAGAAGAGGGAGGGGCAGCTCCCATCTCTGCTCTGTGGTGACAGGGACAGCACCCAGGGAGCGGCTGGAGCTGGGCCAGGCTGGATTTTGGGGAAGGTTCTTCCCCCAGAGGGTGCTGGGCACTGCCCAGGCTCCCCAGGGAATGGTCCCAGCCCCAAGGCTGCCAGAGCTCCAGGAGCAGTTGGACACTGCTCCCAGGGATGCACAGGGGAATTGCTGGGGTATCAGGAGCTGGATAATCATCCTTGTGGATCCCTTCCAGCTCAGGATATTCTGTGATTAAAGTGCTGGAGCTCACAGCAAGCTCCACTTTTCCCCTCACAGGCTGAGTCAGAGCACTTTGAGAGCAGCAGATCAGGGAGGGAAGGAAAACAGGAGGAGGAAGCAGCTGCTCCTCTCCCAGCACAGAGCACGAAGCTTTTCAAGTCCCTCTCTCTGGTTTTTCTGCTGCAAGCAGCCCTGATATCCCATCTGAGCTCCCTCTCAGGGTGCCATGGCTGGAGGTGGGGCAGGCAGAGCTGCCCAGCCCTTCCCCAGGACAGGCAGCCCTCAAATCCACGACACCTCACTCCAGATGCCTCAGGGCATCCCAGGCCATCCCTTCTCCTCCTCCAGACAGGAAACAGTGAGAAATTGTCACCTGGATGCTGTGACTGGGCTGATACCCTCCTGCTGCAGAGCGCACAGCAGTGACACATTCACAGGCTCTCCTTTCTTCCTCTGACTCACTGGGTTTTGTAGAATTTGGTATTTTGGAGTTAGAATTAGGAGCTTTAAAGTACCTTGGAGGATTATCTGTGGCTCGTGAAGCTCCTGGATGTTCCTCTGAACCTTTGGATTGAATATGAGGGCTTTAGGGGACATCTGGGTCTATCTAAAGGGGACACATGGACATGTGTTTATTATTCCATAGTAGGCTCTATATAATCCTGAGAGCTCAGGGATCAGGAAGAATTCCTATCTGGATGTATAACTGGGGTTTTCGGGTTGGTTTTTTTTCTTTCTGTAATACCAAAAAGCAGCTGCAGGAAAAGGCAGCTTCGGTTTGGGAAGATGCATCTTGACCTGATCACCAGATTTGGGATCAAGAAGGAGATTTTCCTTAAATCAAGGATCATAGGGATGCTTTTCTATTTCCCACCTTCTTAATGACGTGGAATTGCACTCTCAAAGGCCTCCTGAATGTTTTTATTGGGCCAAGACCCTCCTGTTGCAGGAGCCCACAGCAGTGGCACATTCACTTTCTCCCTCTCCTTGTTTGTGAAGTCTTTGATATTTTAGACTTGGAATTAAGAGCTTTAAAGCACCTTGGAGGATTATCTGTGGCTTGTGAAGCTCCAGGATGTTCCTCTGAACCGCTGGATTTAATTCCTGTTTCAGAGTTGCCGTTGTCCATCCTCCAGTTCCGTGTGTGATCCAGGGAGGCATCCAGGAAAGCCCCTTTTGGGGTTATCCTGACTGATCCTCAATAATTCACCAGAAACACTCAGAAAATCCTGCTGAGTGGCTGTAATAAACTGCTCTAATAATGTTCTCAATTAATTATCAGCTCTATCTTTTTAGCAGCTGTCCTGCTATTTTATGGAGGAACAGTGTGGAGAAAAATCACTTCAGCAATGTTGTTCTGGTCTTTGTTTCAGCCCAGTGTTCCCCTCTCACTGAAGCTTTCCCAGTATTCCACATTTTCACAGGATGTGTCATTAAGCCCCAAGTTCCCCAGGAGTTTCTCCAAAGCCCAGTGCACAGCATCTCTAATTTAAATGCATTTGCCTCAATAATACAATTTAATAACTACCACAGTTACAGTTTAGAATTAAAAATAACTCTTTAGTTCCTTAAACTTGCAATATTCTGTCCTTTCGGTTTCTTTTAATTACTAAGCAGAAATATTTTTGGAACATATTTAAGTTTTCAGCAACACTCTCATCAATTTCATCATTCCCATTTAGCAGCGGGCTTTACACCAGCATTACATCTCTTTTAATTCCTATTATCAGATTTCTTTGAGTCCTAACACTTCTCTGTTTTTTTCTTTTGTTCTTCACTTCCCAAACTAGACTTTCAAATAATGTAATAGCTCAGCTTAAAAGGTAAAGCCCAGATAATTGGGGCTGGATTAATTAATTTCTCTTCCCTCCTTTCCAGAGGTCCCTGCACTCACAGCCACTGCCTGTCACCTGCATTTAAAGGAATATCTTTACCTAGAACAACATTGCATAAACACAGGGATCCTCCATGTGCATTTCCTGCCGAGGCACTGGCAGCCATCCAGTGCCAAATTTATCCATGAGAACAGAGGAACTGGAGAGGGGACAACCAGTGTTCCAGTGTGATGGTGACTCACAGACCAGTTCATTCCTTTTGTTTACAATGTAGAGAGTTTGCATTACTCTGGCAAGGCAAATAATCTGTGTTTATTTCTGTATTTTGCACAGCAGAACTTGGGGTGCTTCAGTTTCTGATTGATCAGGCAAGGAAAACCCTCCTGGGAACCAGCAAGTTCTCCTTCACCACTACTTGTGCTCAAGCAGTAAAGCCATCTCCCAGTTTGATCCCCCGGTCCCTCCCAGGCCATTCCCATCCATCTCCCAAAAGGGAGGGGAACCTCTTGCATCCCCTAGGAGGATGTGGGGTCTGGATCAACACCGGGCTGAGACCAACCCCTCCTCACATCCCCATCAGCCTTGTGCTGGTGTCACCCTCCCAACTGTGCCCCCAGGGAGGCTGCAGCCACATTGTGACCACGAGTTGTGTCCCCACTGGAGCTGGAGGCAGGGACGCTCCTGGACCAAGCAAGGAGAGCTTTCAAAGGCTACACAGGTGTCACAGCTCTGGCCACTGAAGGTCTCAGCCTTGGCAGCTCCTCCAACCATTTGGTCTCCACCAGCAGCCCCGGGGCTCAGCTCAGCATCTGCTGCTCCTGGGGCAGGCAGATCCCCCTGGGATCCGTCCTGCCCCAGCCCTCTGAGGCTGCTGCAGTGCCAGCACTCAGAGGAGAGCTGGGACTCATCCCTCGGGGCACGTGGGGCTACTGTGCCCCACTGGGGAAGCCAGGCTGGAGCAGAGCTGTGGCTTTGCCCGTGCCAGCAGCCTTTGGAAAAGCAGCAGCGTTTCCTGGCATGATGAAGGACTTCCCTGCATCCGTGCAGGCACGTTGAGGCATTGATTTCATAAATGCTGGTGTTATTTGGAGGAGCTCCCTCGTGCTGCTCTCCATCCTCCCCCACTGCTGTGTCCTCCTGAGCCTGATCCCAAAGTGGGGACAGAGGAGTCCAGGGAGTGGAGAGGGTTGGAAAGGTGCTCAGGACAGGCCAGGAGGTAGCCAGGAGGTAGCCAGGCAGTAGCCAGCATGCCCAGGCAGGCTGGGAGAGCCCTTCAGGAGGCTGAGCCAGCCCTGAGAGCTGCTCTCCCCTCCCCAGTGCCTCCCCCCAGCTCTCCCCGCGCTCCCTCCCCTGCCCTGCGGTTCTACGGCTATAATCAAATCATAACTTTTATTAAATTTGAGATTACTTTTTAATGGAATCAATTTCTTGTGTGGTGCTTTTCGCTTCTGCCCCACGGCTCAGCCACGCTCTGCACTTTTGTGGCTTTACTCGGGTTTTTATCTCTGTTGCTGCCTTAACACCAGGCCCCCAACCCTGAGCACCCCCAACCCTGTCCTGCCTGAGGGACACTTGTCCCATTGCCTGGTGCCCCCAGAGCAGGAACTCCTGCTGAGGGACATCACAGGGGCAGCAGGATTTGTCCCATGTTCCAGCTAGCAGTGGGGATGGAATCAGCAAGAAATTTTCCCCTGGAGGGAAGGGAGCCCTCCCCTTTCCCTTTGTCTTTGGGGCTGCATTGGAAACCCTGTGCTGGATCCAGTGGCTGTGGAGCTCCTGGAGGCAGCTGAGGGGGATCTCATCCTCTTCATCATCCCCTGGGGGAAGTTCAAAATTCATCCTCTTCCTCGTTCCCTGTAGGAAATAGAAATTCATCCTCTTCCTCATCCCCTGTAGGAAATAGAAATTCAGCCTCTTCCTGCTCCCTCAGGGAAGTCAGAAATTCAGCCTGCACTGGACACCATGCCTGTGGCTCTGTGAGGATTCCCACAGCAGGACAGCCCCACATGGATATCCCCAAGCACAGCAGCTCAAACTTTCCCATCCTCGTGGCTTTTCAGTTTCCTCAGAACCTTCTTGCCCAAAATGGCTTCATCTTTGCAGTTTTATGTAACTTTCCCCTCATCTTCCCCTCCTCCCCTCGTGCTGACTCCTTTCCCTTTCTTCCCCAACACCTACAGACTGTATTATATCCTCTGATGCAAAAGCCCCATTCTGCTTTCACTTGTAACCATATAATGACAACAAGAAAAATAACAGTGACAGCTTTTATTTGGTCCTCCTCCTGCTGATGTTCTTGAAAAGGAATTTCACATCCTAACTTCGGATCATCTCTTCAGAAGCCTTTTGGGCTCTGCAGCTTTCTCGGCGAGGATTTTCTAAATCCTGTATTTTCTAAAGCCTTATTTAGGAGCCACAGGTCAGGCTATGCCCTTGTTGGTTCAAGACCTGGCTCTAATCCAGGCCTCCCTCTCCCAAAAACTTCCTCTCAGTTTGGAATTACCTGAGTGCTGCAAAGATGGATGTTCTGCTCCGAAGGCACGCGGAGCGTGGGCTCGTGGGCTTTGTGCTGTCTATTACAGAGGAGTTTCATTGAATTTCTGGGGGATTTAAATCTAATTCCTCCAAAACAAATAAAGATGCATTATCTGGAGTGGTTTCTTCAGCTGAAGCTGGAGCAGCAGGTCCTGAGCCCAGGGATGTAGAGAGGGGCCCTGACGCTGCAGGAGCCCCACATGGAGGAGGGAAGGGGTGTCAGGGGGTACAGACCCCACTGGGGGTTTATAATGCGGGACAACCACCCAAAAAAATTCCATATGCCAGCTTTTTCCTTTCTTCAACCTATTTGATGCTCACGTTCACACCAAGAGCATCCTAAATGTTTGTCCTGACCACAATCCCTGTGTTCATCCCACTGCAGGGGGATGGAAACGTTGCAGCCAGGCCAGAGGAGGCTCCAGGAGGAGCAGGGCATGGAGCAGCTCTGCTGGCAGGAAAGGCTGCCACAGCTGCCATTGTTCACCTGCACAGGAGAAGCTTTGGGCTGACCTCAGGGTGGCCTTGCAGGGCCTGAAGGAGCTGCAGGAAACACAGAGAGAGACAATTCCCAAGGGCTGAAGGGACAGGACCCAGGGAATGTCTTCCCACTGCCAGAGGGCAGGGCTGGATGGGATATTGGGCAGGAATTGTTCCCTGTGAGGGTGGGCAGGCCCTGGCACAGGGTGCCCAGAGCAGCTGTGGCTGCCCCTGGATCCCTGGCAGTGCCCAAGGCCAGGCTGGAGCAGCCTGGGACAGTGGGAGGTGTCCCTGCCCATGGCTGGGGGGGGATGGGATGGGCTTTGAAGGTTCCTTCCAACCCACACCAGTCTGGGATTCTCTGAACCTTCTCTCCTGCAGAAATAAAGTTAAGCTCTGCTGTTTGATTTATCCAGGACAAACCAATATAATCTTTTCCCTCCAATCCTGGCTCTCTCTTTAAGTTTAATAAAGGATCCACCTATTGATTGGAGTTCTGATGTGTCTGCCTTGCTGTAACTGAAATATCTTCCATGGCTGAGCATCCATGAGGCCAGAATTGGGTTGTCCATAATTAATACATCTCCAGAGGCCTTCACAGCACTTTACTACTTCCAAAAGAGCATCAAATGCTTCTTTTAGGAATTTGAAGGAGATCTTATGTTGTTCTTTGTATCCCTCCTAAGATGGGAACCCAGAGCTTTCTCCAAACTCGAGACATCTCTCATGCAGTGACAGGGAGATGAGAAGTTCTGAGTCTGCAGCTATTCAGGTAACTTTGCTCTGTCTCCTCCTTTCAAAGTCTGATTTTATTTCTCAGCCAAGTCCATTCTGGCTGTATCTGTTCCTGGGAACAAAAGGATGTTATTCTTTGAGCTTCATTTGAAATGCTCTTCCATGGTCATTTATGAAAACATAAAAATAGCTTCAGTCCTGAAGCATGAGACACATCACCAAAAGCTATATATAAATATATATATATATGAATAGATATTTGTGTGTGTTTGGGTGTAGTTTTTAAGGATGACATTCCCTTTTTTTTTTTTTCTTTGCCTGGGCATGTGGGGTTTATATCTGCAAAGGGTGAAGTTTTTTTTCCCCAGTCTTACACAAATCACCAGGACTAGGGAGCTGCAGCTCTGCCTGTAATTAATAAATCATCTGAAGAGCAGAGAGTAACAGGTCCACTTTGAGGGCCAACAAGAGACTTCTAAGTATAGAAGTCTTTGAAAAATTAAAATCAGAGTCCATTTTGGTGTCTGCTCTCCGCCCCTGGATTTTTGTTGCTCCAATCCATGGGGAAGCTTAAGTTTTGTCAATCTGAGCCCCCCTGCAGGTCCAGCAGATGGGAGTGGGGTCTGGGCACGGCTCCAGCTCTGTGGAGCTCAGGGATGGATGTGTCCCTTTCCCAAGGATGGGGCTGGGGGCATTCCCGTGGCTTTTCCCACGCTTTGCTGGTAAGAGCAGCATTTCAAGCCCTGATTTCTGGCTGGTTTTTGAGCCTCAGGTTGCAATAAGTAATTAACTCTCTCTGTTATACCCCTCAATCAAACAGAGACATTCTGGCTGCTTCTCTCCAGTTTTATTAAGTAAAAGTGGATCAAAAGATCATTTCCTACAAAACCAACATCGTTTCAAGGTTGGCCATCCTTGGTGACCTGTGCAAGCTTTGCAGGTGCTCCAACAATTCCCTGACACCTCCTGCCTGTCTCCCTGCTGCCAACACCCAGCTGGAAAACACCTTTCACAGGATAGTTTGGATAGTTTGGGAATACCCATTTCATTCTCCAAGGCGCCTGGGCTACCTGTCCCCATTTACCTCCCTGGGCTGGTGGCTCCTGATTGCCACCCTGTGTCCCCAGACTGCTCCCGCTTTTGCTCTGGCACAGTGATCACTCCTGCCAGGCTGGAATGTGCCAGGGCAGGCTCTGGTGCTTCCTGTCCCCTCCCTGCCGGCCCAAGGCACGGTGACCTGCCCGCTGTGTCCCCAGGCTGTCGATTTCCCTCGGAACAAGGAATACAAATGCTGTCCCCGGCCTCGGAGGGAAGCACATTTTTCAGTGCCACCTCCAGGAGGACAGCCTGTCCTTCCTGCAGAGCCATCCCAGCGTAACAGCCCGAGCTGCAGACAAACATTATGTAAATGCCTGTTCCACAGGCACGCTCAGAAACGCTTCTTGTGCTTCATTAGGTCATTGGCAGAGAACGGCAGTGCAGCCTCTCACATTTGCATCCTTCCCATCGGAGGCTGTTTGCCAGCTGATGGCTGTTGTCCTGGCTAGATTTTTTAGGAAAAGGGCTTGTTCTTTCTGCTGGGGACCCCGCTGGAGGCCCGGATCTCCATGTGAGGTGTTCACCTGCTTCGTCTCCTCATCCACACCTCCAGTGAAGCTGCACTGGAAGAGAAGAGAGGAAAAATAATTGCAAAGGATGAATGGAGACAACCCCAGGCTGGTCCTGGGGATCACAACACCCTCTTCCTTTTGTCCCCATGCTCATGGATTGCTCCAGGGCTCCAGGACAGGGATGAGAATGCTGTTCCCAGCTGGAACAGAGCACAGCCCCTGGGAAAGGGCTCATTTTCCAAACAACAAATGCACACAGGACACTCCATGCAGCAATAACAATTTCCTTAAAAATGAAGTTTCTCTGCCAAAAGTCCTTGAATTTTGCTCTGATGACCCCATGTCCTGCTGTACATTGCTCCAGGGATGCTCACAGGATGGGGGGTTTCAGGCTCATGTTCTGTTTTTATGGTGTTGTCCATCGTTTCTGGAGATGCTGTTATGTGCTGCCTCTGCACAGTCCTGTGGCCATTCCCATATGGATTTCCCAGAGCTCAGCTCCTGCCCTGCCTGCTCTGGAGCTCTTCCTCCCAGTCTGCCCAGTCCAAACCAGCCGCATCTGCATGTGCTGTGTCCTTCTACATCTCCCCTTCAGCTGGTCACCTTCCGTCTCATGAGATTTCTTCCCTGAACCTTTGTCCAGGACATTTCCTCTCTCAATCCATCCAGGATTGAGAAGGATATCCAGCACTTCCTGGCATGGGAGGTTTTACTCAAAAGGAGCATAGGATGAGTGGTTCACTCCCATTCCAGGGAAGGAAAATGACAGAAATAATAAATTCTGGCCAAGGAGGACAATGGGATCCTGGGGTGCCTCAGGAAGAGCATTCTCAGCAGGACAGGGAGGGATCCTGCCCCTGTGCCCAGCCCTGGGGGCACCTCTGGGTGCTGTGTCCAGCTCTGGATCCTCAGCACAGCAGGGACAGGAGCTCCTGGAG
>VXBQ01017622.1:143674-160788 GCA_013400175.1 Phainopepla nitens
GCAGAGGCTGTGGAGTGTCCCTCCCTGGGGATATTGCAGATATTCCTGTGCCTTGTGCTCTGGGATGGCCCTGCTGGAGCAGGGAGGTGGCACCGGCTGAACCCCTGTGTCCCTCCAGCCTCATCCACTCATCATCCACTCTGGGATTCTGTGACCTCTTAGTGTTTGTAAGAACTCACTGACTTCCTTCTCCTGTGCCTGAAAACCTCTCCTCTCTTCTCCCTTTGACTCTTCCCACACGTTGAGGTGGGGGAGCTGATCCAAACCCCTGGATTTTCCTGACAGAAGGCCCTCCCTTGGGCAGGAGACCTTCCCCTGTGCTCCCAGCATGAGAGCAACTGTGAATATTCAGAGTAATGCTCCTCCATCCCCATATTTAATGCACCTGTAATGCCATTCCCATGCCATATAAAAAGCAGGGGGAATATAGAAGGAAATATAGTGCCTCCCTAGCATTCTAGAAGTAAATATAGTGCTTACCTGGAAGAAAGCACTGCAGGAATACTAAAAGTGAGTTGTTTGGTTTGACAGAGCACAATGAGTACCTGCCTTCATTACTCTGCTGAAATATGGGCTGCTCTGAGGCATTTTGATAATTATTTGTGTCATTCGCTTATTTATTTATTTTGCCTTTAACCCAGCCTAGGTGTGCCAAGGATTTTGTGGAGAAATCCTCACACTGTGTGTAGGAAGCTGCAACAGTTCCCTAATTCTTTGTGGAATGACAAAGAATTTGTTTGTTGTTTTTCTTTTAATCCTGAAAATGAACATTGGTAATCACTGTTCTATGGAGAAGCAGCTCAACACATTCCTGCAAACTCTGCTGAAAGCAAGCACGGGAAATTTCACCCTCGGAAAATATTTTGCAAAAAATAAGGCGTGAATTTGAACACACAAAATCAATTTTTTTTGCATCCTTGGCAGCAAGAGCCTCACTCGAATTTCTATTAAGCTCTGGGAAGGCTGTTTTGTGTCAGGAAAGACAAAGTCTTTCTTGGATTTTTTTTCCACAGATGCCAGGCTTCTAATGAAAAACCCAGATAGGAGCAAAGCTAGTGGGGTTCAATGTTCCTTCTGTACTAACTTGGTAATTAAAAATTGGGAAAAGGAATCCAAAACCCTAAAAATGGATGTAGGCCAAAAAATTGAGTTAGGAATGGACAATCTCCCCAGCCCGTGGGTGTTTAACAGCCCTGTCCCTCAGCAGTGTTCCTGCAAACCTGGAAATTCCATGGAGGGACACACAGGAGGTTGTAGGGTGGGCATGGAAATCAGCAGCTCCTAGATCAGCAGAGGGAATCAGGACACGGAATTTTGTTAATAAAGCTCCTGAATCCAAGCCCTGTGTCAGCAGCAGGATTGCACTTCCCAGGGGTTCAAGGCAATGAAGGAGGTTGCAATGTGGGATGCAGCTGGAGCACCTTTTCTTTTAAAAATATACATAATTCCTTTCAAAGTTTGGCTCATGGAAGATATTTCTTTGAGTCAGGAGGGAGCAGGAGGGATGCACAGACCAGTGCTGTGTTTATGTGTGTGAGTGAGCTGGGAAAGCATCAAATCCTTGGAAATCCAGGTTTTCCATAGGCAACACATTCACAGGGTCCAAGTATCTGAAGGAAGACTACAAGGAAAATGGAGAGAGATGATTTCCAAGGGCTGGAGGGACAGGACACAGGGGATGGCTCCCACTGCCAGAGGGCAGGGCTGGATGGGATATTGGGGTGAAATTCCTCCCTGGGAGGGTGGGCAGGCCCTGGCACAGGGTGCCCAGAGCAGCTGTGGCTGCCCCTGGATCCCTGGCAGTGCCCAAGGCCAGGCTGGACACGGGGGCTGGGAGCAGCCTGGGACAGTGGGAGGTGTCCCTGCCATGGCAGGGGTGGGATGGGATATTTAAGGTCCCATCCCAACCCAAGTTTTCTGTGGTTTTGTGATTTTAAGTGCAATGCTCCCAGAGTGTGTGGGAGGCTGAGGATGGGTCTCCTGGGAGCTGTGGGTGCTCTGGCTTCAGTTCATCACTCACTCCTGGGGAATGAGCCCCTCCAGACCTGTTCTCCTGCTGCTCTGAGCATTTTCCCGGTATTCTCAAGGCAGGGAGAGCTTTCCCCTCCATCCTCTCCCCACAGGGCAGCAGGGTCCCTCTGGCACAGTGCCTGTAGCTCTGGCTGCCCTGGCTGTGCTACCCCAGGGCTCCAGGCACCCTGGTATTGCCTGTCAGGGAGATTGGTGGCATCTGAGCTGCCAAACTTCCCGAGCCATTTACAAAGCGCCGCTCGCCCGGCCCCGCTCGCCGGTGATGAATGGAGTTATTATATCTGCACAATCTTATCCTGCCCCCCAGCAAAACTCCCTGCCGGCTGCAGCGGGGCTGGGGACGGCTGGGCAAGCTCACGGAGCGCTGATCACATTTCTCTTGCAGGGAGAGCGAGAATTGAGGGCTGCAATAAGCAGCATTAAATAGCCAAGGGTGTGGGATTACAGCTCGGCTGCTCCCCGCCTGCTGTGCTCTCCCAGCCACTTCCCGTGGCCTTCCCACCATCCCCGGGCATCAGGAATGGTTCCTGGAGCTCTCCTCCCATCTTCTGGTGTGTCTCAGGTGGGAAAATCGGCTTGGGTGGCCCTGGTCTGAAGTGGGGTCACCTGATGCCACAGGCAGGACTCTCTCGTGGTTGGGGGCACCGGTGGATGCTGCCCTCAGGCTCTTTTCTCTCCAACTTCCTATTCCCTGCTTTGGGAATGTCATTTCTACAGCAAAGACCAGGTGTAAGGGCATCTGGAGGAAATGACCTTTCCTCCATGCCTGCTCCACGTGGGCTGCCCAGACAGGGCTAATTCATGAGTAAGAATTAGTTAATCCTCCCAAGCTTCGGGAATGGTGAACCATCAGCAGCTGAGCCCTCACATCCAGTGTTCCCTCTGCAGCTGCAGCCAGGATGGGCATTTCTGTGGCACAGGAGTCCCCCCAGGCAGCAGGGGGTGCAAGCCTGGAGAAGCATTTGCAGAGAGTGGTCTGGAGCCTCAAAGACTGGGGCAGGAACCCCTGGGCTCCTCCAGCTCCTGTCGGGGTGGTGTCACCGATGCAAGGGTGATGTGCAGGCCAAGACTGGTGTTCAGGTGTCTTTATGGGCACAGGAAGTGACCAGGTTGTGACACTGGCACAGGGTGTCCAGAGCAGCTGTGGCTGCCCCTGGATCCCTGGCAGTGCCCAAGGCCAGGCTGGACAGGGCTTGGAGCACCTGGGACAGTGGGAGGTGTCCCTGCCATGGCAGGGGGTGGAACGAGATGAGCTTTAACGCCCCTTCCATTGCCTGCCATGATTCTGTGATCCCAAGATTCCCTGATTTGTGTGCCAGAGCAGCGATCAGGAAAGGTGCTGCTCCCTCCAGGCAGTGTCGCTGTCACAAAGGGCGGGAGCAGCGTCCCAGCAGCGCGGGGCTGCTCGGGGGAGGATGTGGGATGGAATTCCATGGAAAAGGCACATGGACACTCTCCCCCTGTGTGTATTTACCCCCGCAGACCCCGAGAGAGCCGCGGGTGTGCTGGGGGTGTGGCAGCAGGCGCAGCATCCCCAGCCGGGCACAGGCGGTGGCAGCAGGGGGCTGTGGCCGGGCACAGGCGGTGGCAGCAGGGGGCTGTGGCGAGTTGTGGCTCCCAGAGGCGGCCCAGGGGGGGCTGCGCTTCCTCTGCTCCCGGCGTGGGCTGTGGGAACCTCCGGCCTGCCCGGCCCCGGCCCGCACCGGGGTCGCGATGCTCCGGTGGAGCCGCGCTCGGGGAAAGTGTGGGAGGAATGGCTGGGAAAGGCACGGCCCCGGGGCAGGGCAGCGGCTCCAGCGCAATTCCCACCCCCGGCATCGGCAGAGAGGGTTTAACCCTGTGGGGCTGCGGAGGGCGGGACTGGGGATGCGGGGCGTGACTCGGTGCCTGCCCCCACCCAAACGCGGGGCACTTGGAACACCTTTGGCTGCTCCTACCTGAGCAAGGGGCACTGGGGTCACCTCTGTCCACCCCTACCTGTGCAAGGGGTATTTTGACAGCCCTGCCCACAGGAACATCCTCGCAGAGATGCCACCAGCACCAGCTTTGTCCACTCATTAAAACCTCGGAGTGACTGAGCAGCGAGTCCCAGGGAGGACTGGAAAAGGCTTTTGCTGTCGTGTCCAGATGGGATCAGAGGCTGGAAACCCAACAAGGCACTTTCTCATCCTGGAAAAGCACCGCAGGCCGCTGTTCCTCCCGAGTGACAGCCCTGCCAAGGCACTGTCACACATTCCCAGGCAGCATGAGAGGAGAGGGGAGAGATGGCAGCGAATTTGCATTAAAAATGGTCACGTTGGCATTTGCTTCATGCTGAACATCGCTGCTCTTCAAAGCAGCACACATTTTCACAGGGAAAGGGGAGGAAAGAGCTCACTGTCCCAGGTATGAGACCGATGCCTTTGTCCCAAGCAATTTTCATCTTAAGAATAAAAGAACTGCATAAAGGAAAATACTGCTGAGCACATTGGTTTGCAATTTTCCAGCCTTTAAAGGCTGGTCCCATCACTTTCCTCCCAGAGAGGTTTGTTCTCTGGCCCCTGAGGACACTGTTTCCTTGCCAGATCCTAATTTTCAAACCTCAGCTCTTTCAGCCTGTTCCAATAAACATCACAAGAATGTTGCTAAATAAGGAATGCGCTTTTTTTTTCCTTTTTTTTTTTTTTTTTTGTTCTTCTTAAGCCTTAAGAAGGAGAGAAAGATTTTGTTAAATGTTAAAAATGGATTATTGGGGGCTGAGGCGCTGTTCATCCAAGCAGGGAGGGTTTGGAGAGGGAAGGAAGGAAGGGTTAAACTTTTTGGAGCTGGGGAAGTGGGCCTGGGTGGGGCTGGAAAATCAAGGAATGTTGCCCTGGTAGTGGAATTAGTGGGATGTTTGCAGTGCCCCTCGATATCCCAGCTCTTCCCGAGGATGGGATAAAGATGAACATGATGGGATGTAAATGAACACGATAATCAGGTTGTTTCAGACAGTTTAAAGACTCTTGCTTGTCCTTTCCCTCATTCCAACATCCCTGCTCCATCCCCACCAGGCCAAGGCCATGGCTTTGGGCACAGGGAGCAGACTCTGCCTGAAGAATGGCAGACTTATTAGCGATTATTTTAATGAAATGAAAGCTTATCAATGGCTCTGGAAACCAAAATGCTGCTGGAAAGCTCTGGCTGCACCGTGCTGGGCACTCTGGGGTTGGCTGAGTGACCCTTTGTGGCACCTCCGGCGTGGCTGGGGAAGCTCTGCTTCATTCCCTGCATCTGGGGAACGCTGGGAATGTTCCAGCAGCTCCACGGGCGAGAAAACCCCCCAAAGGAGCCGCTAAAGCCTTGAGAGAAACCAAAAACCTTCCAGCAAAAGATGCTGCAGGAACTGCTTTGCCCTCCCAGGGGGAGGTGAGAGCTGAGTTGATTGGGGTGAAAAATTCCTGAGATTTGCAAGTCAAAGAAAGACAAATGAGTTGTGAGAGGTCGATGCTTTCCTGGGTCAGGGGCTTTATCCAGCAACAAATTCCCTGCTTGTTCCCAGGATGGGGAAATTTGCGGGTTGCTGCCTGAGCTGCTGAGGTTTCCTGGCTCGAAGTGTGGCCTGGGAATGCCTGGAAATGCTGGGATGGAAGAAATTTTCATCCAGGGGTGACACCTGCATGGAAGGTAACCACGCACGCCGATTTTGGTGCAATTCCATGCGTAACATAGCAGTGATTTACTGTGCTCATACATCTAATGAAAATAATTTGAATTTAATACAAAAATGAGGAAGAGATATGTGGCCATTTTGATCCCTAATCCATCTGTCCATTCCAGCGGATTCCAGAGCCTGGAATTCTGTTCCTAAATTCCCCAGCCTCATTTTAACTTCCTTGTGGTTTTCTTTTTCTTTTTTTTTCCCCTGCTCCTCTATTTGCAATTTCAGTCAGCCGAGCAAGCGTTTGCCACGCATTGAGACATCCCTTTAACTTTCTTTCCTGGATGTAATTTCTCGGAATTTTTGTGAAATCCATCTGCATGGATCCCAGTGCATACAAATCCAATGACACCATTCTAATCAGCCTTAAATGCTGCAGCAGCCCGCTCCCATTTAAGCTAATAGCTCCCAGCAGGCAAAGGTTGTTATCCTTTATGGACCAGCCCTCTGGGGAGCCACAGGGAACAGCTTGGAACAACAGGGAATGCATTTGGAAGTTGCCAAACTTTACTTACTGCCTCGCAGGGCTTTGGGATTTGGTGATTTTTAATTTTTTTTTTAAGAATTTTTTTTCTCCTTCCCTGCATGCACAGCAAAGGTTTCTGAGCCTTGATGTGCTCGTCTAAAACGGGAATTTCAGTCTGTAATCGCTCTCTCAAATTCCCAGGATTACTGCCTCTCACCTGCGTGGGCATCTGGAAGATTTTGGACTATGTGTTTTTTAGAAGAGGAGAAAACTCGAGGGACCTCCAGCCTGAGAAATCCCAGCGAGTTCTGGGGATTAACACGTGGCCTTCCAGGCGGGGATGTTGGAGGCAAAATCCTTGGGAAATGCCAGAGCTCTGCTAACAGGTTTGTAAATGGAGGTGCTTTGGTTTAAAAGGGGATATTTATTAGATGTGCCAGTGGAATGAAAACAAGCACAGATGGGGGATAAATCTCCCTGAGCAGCAGTGCAGCACTCCCAGATCGTTCTAAAACCAGATTTTAGCACCTTTAGGCCTTCCCAGCAGCGCTGGGGGTGGCACAGGAGGAGCAGCCCGCTCCTGTCCAGCCACTGCCTTTTCCAGCTGCTTGGAATTTTCCAGGCTCTGTCTCTGAGGTTTCCTCACATCGGTCTCTGCTCAAAGCGTGGGTCTGTAATAAGGAGAGAGGGTTGGATGAAAGGAGAATTTCACAGAATTCCAGCACCGCTGAGGCTGGAAAGCCCTCCAGGATCATCGAGTCCAGGCTGTGCCTGATGCCCACCTTGTCCCCAGCCCAGAGCACTCAGTGCCACCTCCAGCCCTTCCTGGGACACCTCCAGGGNAGAATGTTCTCCTGGAGAAGAGAAGGCTCCATGGAGACCTTAGAGCCCCTTCCAGGGCCTAAAGGGGCTCCAGGAGAGTGGGAGAGGACTGGGGACAAGGGATGGAGGGACAGGACAGAGGGAATGGCTTCCCAGTGCCAGAGGGCAGGGCTGGATGGGATATTGGGAGGGAATTCCTCCCTGGGAGGGTGGGCAGGCCCTGGCACAGGGTGCCCAGAGCAGCTGTGGCTGCCCCTGGATCCCTGGCAGTGCCCAAGGCCAGGCTGGACACTGGGGCTGGGAGCAGCCTGGGACAGTGGGAGGTGTCCCTGCCATGGCAGGGGTGGCACTGGGGGATTTTTAAGGACCATTCCATCCCAACCCAGTCCATGATTCTCTGAGAATGCTTTGGGATTGGGATGCAGCTGCCCTCCACTCCTCCTGGGAGCCCCAGGCTGGGCTGGATTCCATGAACCATCCCTCAGCATCCCGCTCCAGCCTGATTCTTTGGGATGGGCCCTTGTCTTCTGTACTCCTCACTGTACAAATCTGCTGCTGGGGATGGAACTGTTCATCTCCCTGGCCCAGATAACATTAAGGGGACACAAATAATGGACTGATTTTCCACAGCACTCCCGAAGATGAATGGGCTTCCTAATCCTTCTTTTATCTGGGAAGAGTTGAAGCGTAGTGAATGGAAGGTCGGAAGATTCCTCTCTGTGCTCCCAGGCCTTGCTTGAGGTGCTGCTTAGCATTCCATGAGCAGAGTCCTGGGCTTGGATATGCTGATCCCCCCTTGCAGTGGCAGCTGTGGGATGTGAAATCTCCAGGGGTGCAGCCAGGGCCCCTCAGGAGAGCCCACAGATGGTGCCAGCAGCTTCTCTGGAGCTCTGGGTGTTGCTACCACCTTCCCCACCAACAGCCAGGGAAGAGCCCAGCAGGAGAGAAGGGAAGAGCAGAATAATCCACAGAATATTCCCTGAATCCTCCTTGCAGTTGCTGCTGGTTGGTTGTTGTGTTCCCTGGGATCCCTCTGGATGGGCTGCTCCAGCCTCGGCGATGATCCCGGGTGCCCAGGGCAGGAGATCTCCTGAGGAGCTGTGGCTGTCCCAGAAATGGGAAGATCTTCACCCTAAGAAGAAGAGGACAGTGCTGGCAGCTTTTCTGGCTGTTATGGCACAGCAACAGGTCCTGCTTGGTCCCGAAAGGAGACAGATCCCAATTGTTTACGTTGGAAAAGACCTTTAAGATCATCAAATCCAACCATTAAAGAGATGTAGATGTGCAAATGCTGCTGGGTGGGGTTTAACGGTTGGGAATGCCATGGAATTCCCACAGGGATCAGCAAGGTTTTGCCATGGGATGGGGTTGGATCTCTGCCCACTGTGTGCCCTGGCAGATCTTCTCCCAAAAAACCAAAGGTGCTCTATTATAGGATGCTGGACCTGGATCAGCTGAGCCAGAGTATCTATTCTCCAAAATCCTCTCTGCTTTCTCCTCTGCTTGTGCGGAGGTGGAAACTCTCCTGAGAGTCCTTTTCCTCCAGGAGTCACTCTCCAAGGTTTTTCCCCTGCTCCTAGAGACACTCTGGTGTTCTCTGGCCACGTCCCTGCCCCCAAGGTTGGCCCTCTCGGCCCCCAAATTCCTCCTCCAAAAGAGGCTCCAAACCTCTCCTAGACTTCATTTTTTGAGGCCAGAGGCTCCATTCCACACAGCCACACAGATTTTTCTCCTTTTATCCCATCCACTTCTGCCCTCCAGGCTCCCAAACTTCCCTTGTGCTTTCCCCAACATCTCCACAGTGAGTGTCGGATCCTCCAGAAGGTGAAGCAGCACAGGATGGAATGTCCATCTCCTGGTGACATTTCCCATCTCCTGGTGGCATTTCCCAGCTCCCAGAAGGAGCCTGGGAACAGCGAGGGATCTCCCAAAGGCCCAACAGTTCCAAGCTCGTGGATTGTCCTCTTCCCTGCCACCAATCCCTACAAACCTGGCCATATTTCAACCTTCTGTGCCCACCTAAACTCTGTGGCTTTATTTTCACCACAGGATCTTTGTTCCTGGATGCTGTGGAAAGGGAATTAGTGCCTAATCCTTCTATATGTGACTCCACGCTTTGCATATCATCCTTGTGTCCCTTGTCCCCAACATCTTCACTTTTGTGATGAGCTGAGCTCATGTCTGAACTCTCTTCCCTGATCCTAGAAGGTTTTTTCCTCGCATCCTGGGAGATTACAACTAATTCGGTGCCCAGCCATGCATGCCAAAATTTAAATAATAAATCATCTCTCTCTGCCAGCAAACACCCCTGGACACGGAGGCAAAGCCCCACTCCTTCCCAGGAAAATGGGGCTCTGCCTCAGCCTGAAAATTCTGGGAATTGTGGATTGGGGGTGCTTCCCACCTGCCTGCACTTTCCCCCCTCCCTTCCCTGCGTGTCTTGGCTCTGCTCTGAAGGAAATGATTGCGTTGGGATCCTCCAAATGCCAGGGAAGGGAGCAGGGGAGCCCAGAGGAGCCAATGTGGGGCGAGGATTGAAGGGAAAACACGGCAAAAAATGAGAGCAGGGAACAAAACCTGGGGTGCAGGAGGATGGGAGTCGGTGTGTGACCCACGTGCCAGTGTGCTAAATTCCCCTCTCCACCACCGTAAAAGGGTTTTATCCTTTAACCAACACCATGGTGAGAGGTTTATTCAAGTAGAAAATTTTTAATTGCGTTCTCTTGTAGTCAAATATTAATGGAAGGACCTTGTACAAATAAAAGTGAATAATGCAACAGCTTAGCTGACAACATTGTTTCACATTCACTGCAGATTGTGAACCTTCATTAAAATGGATTATTTTTGCTTTGGAGATTTAACCAGCAACATGACTTTCCCCTCTCGCTGGCCCTGTTCTGCCTGAGCCCATAGAGATCTCGGGCCAAGGAGGAGCTTGCAAAATTAATTCCGAAAGAAGAGGCTGAAACTTCCAGGACGTGAATTCTCCTCATCCCCTTGGCTCAGAGGAGAGCTCAGCACAGAAATCATCAGGCAAGGGCTTGGAGCAGACCCTGCCATGGAGGAGGGTCGGGGAAGCTGGGCAAAGCTTGGGCAAGGCAGGGGAGATCTCAGCAGTGACTTCTGGAAAGGAATCTGAGGGGATCCCAAACCCAAGGGGGCCTTTGCTTTAGGACCACAACTCCAGCAGCTGGGAGGGTCAGCTGCTCCTTCTGGGCCAGCCAGGACAGTGTGAGGGGTCTGAAGGCAGCTCTGGCTCAGCCCAGCCCAGAACAATCCCGGTCAGAGAATCCCAGAATAGTTTGGGTTAAAAGGGAACTCAAACCTCATCCCATTCCAATCCCCTGCCATGGCAGGGACACCTCCCACTGTCCCAGGGGCTCCCAGCCCCAGTGTCCAGCCTGGCCTTGGGCTCTGCCAGGGATCCAGGGGCAACCACAGCTGCTCTGGGCACCCTGTGCCAGGGCCTGCCCACCCTCCCAGGGAACAATTCCTGCCCAATATCCCATCCAGCCCTGCCCTCTGGCACTGGGAAGCCATTCCCTGTGTCTTGTCCCTCCATCCCTTGTCCCCAGTCCCTCTCCAGCTCTCCTGGNTCAGCCCAGGACAGGGTTGCTTTTCCTGTGCCATCACAAGGATTTTCCCCACTCCCAGCTCTCCCTACTGCCTGTGCTGTCCCAAAGCTTTGGTGCCACGTGCCTGCAGTGTCCCTGCTCGTCGTGCAGCCCCATCCCAGCCCCAGGACTGTCACCACTGAATGTCCCAGGCAGCTCCAGCAAAGCCCGTCTGCAGGAAGGGATGCAATATCCACAGGAGATATTTAAACCTCTCCAGGATTTTGCCCCAAGCCATGGGAGCAGCCTCCCATGAGGAGCAGGAGTGCAGCTCTGCTGTCCCAAAGCATCGCTTTCCTCCCGAGAATTTGACAGGGATGCAACCCAGGTGCTCAGCTGGCCTCAGCATTGAGGTGTTTGTGGGCACAAAGCAGCTTCAACTAATTTCCCCTAAAATCCCCTTCTCCTCACTCATCTGCATATTGCTTGGCTGGGAGGTGGAAGCTGTTTCCCGGTCTTTCCAGCCACATGATTTTCCTTGTGCCTAACCCGGGATTAATTGGGTTTGGAGCTGTGGCTGTGGGAAGGCTCTGATGTCCTCCAGTACAGTTTGACTCCCGAGTTCCTTGGCAATTCTAATTCCTCGCTCACATTTTGAACAGCAATTCCTTGTTATTTTTAGTCCTAAAACATTATGAACATAGAGGAAACGAGACACCTACAGAAGTTGCCCCTGTGCAAAATTATGAATGATTCAAAAGTGCTGTCGCAATTGCCAAGCTCTCCTGTTCTAAAAAGCTTTGTAATATTCACAGTATGGGCTTGGCTAGCTCCCGAGCAGTGCAAAACACCCGGCAGAAATTAATTGTCGAGCCCTGAATTTACCCTCAGGGAATCAAAGATAAAAGCACTGAGATTGGGGAGTGATAAGGGAACCCCACCCTCCACCCTGTGCAAAGGGAACCGCTCCTGCCTCAGTTTCCCCTGCTCCAGCGTCTCTCTGGGGGGTGGGAAAGCGGGAATATTAGCACGGGGGATCCCGTTAAAGCAGCTTTAAGGGGTTGGATCAATTAATTCGCTGCTGGTATCTCGTGGTGCAGGTGTTCAATGTCCCTATGGAAGTCACTGTGGGGCCACTCGCTGTCGCTGTGAGCTATGGGGTGACCGGGGGATTTATATTTGTACAATGGCCTCACTGTCGAGGCGGACGAGCCCCTGACACGGCAGCACTTATAGTCCATAAAGCAGCAATTATCCCTGTTATTAGATCATCCCATTTCCAGCCGGAATCCTTCGCCTGTGGAGCATGCAAAGCAAGCCTGTGCCTCTGCCAGTGCCGGGCTAATCTGTGCTAATCCATTATGTAAATCACCCGGACAATAACCAGAGACAAACGTTCGGTGTCTTCCGAGCATCCGTCCCTCCTTAATGAAATTTGACCCACAGACGCGATGGTTTGGGCTGCAGGGTGCTGGGACAGCTGGGTGGGAAGAACATCTGCACTTGGCAATTTGGAGGTGCAGTTTGATGCCCTGGGGCACCTCCTGAGCTCAGCCTTTTCATGGGCCTGCTGAACTGGTCCCGGAACATTCTCTGGCTCTCTGAAACGGGACTCCTGCCCCCAAACCGGGTCATTCTGGAGCAGCTGCTGCTGCCTCGGGCAATGCTCTGCACATGGAGTCACTCCAGAATGTGGCGTCTGTAACCAGGACCTTCGGGAATCTCAGGGACAGTAAAACTTGACTAGGTCAGGAGAGAGAGTTTGTATTTTTCTTACTTAAAGCCACCATGATGGTGACATCTCCATGTGACAACCAGATGAGATCCCAAAGGGCAGCAGAGCATTCAGGGGATGGAATTCCTGACCTCAGGAACAGCAGATCCATGCTGGAGAGCTTCTCCTGCGTGTCCATCCTGCCCCTGGACACAGCTCAGACACCTCTGACAGTGCCCAGGTGACTCTGAGGTGCCACTAAGGCTGCTGGTTGTTGTTCCTCATTGCAGCTTGTGTGGTTGTTCCTCACCGACACCTTATTATGGATCCCTCATCACTGATTCCTTATCCCCTTTTTATGGATCCCTCATCACTGATTCCTTATCCCCTTTTTATGGATCCCTCATCACTGATTCCTTATCCCCTTTTTATGGATCCCTCATCACTGATTCCTTATCCCCTTTTTATGGATCCCTCATCACTGATTCCTCATCTCGGACTCCGTGGTGCAGATATTGAGAGGATAACTAGATGAGGACACTCTCGTGGCTGCCACGAGGCCTGGCAGCAATCCAGGGGGATCTGGGCTCTCCTTTGGTTGTGCTCCTCGCTCTCCCATCGCAGCAGGTAGAAGCAAAGCCACAAGGGGATGCCAGATAGATTCTCGTCTCTGCCTGGATTTCTGCTCCTTGGGAGCGAATCTGGGCTGTGGCGATGAATATTTTAGAAACGTGGGGCTTGGGAATCTCGAAGGCAACATGTTTTAGCAGCACTCCGCAAAGCAAACACAGCCCTGGCTGAGTCTGTGCTCCCGCTGTCTATCGGCATCTCCGAGCCGAGCTGCGAGACTCCGCCGGAGCCGCGCGTCGGAGCCGGCTCTGCCTCCCCCCGCCAGCCTTTTATTCAAATAAACCTTGGGATAATGACATGCAGAAATCCTCTGCTCCCGCAATGTTGATATTGCACATTCGGGAGGCACTGCAGAGGGGGTGCATGTGGGCAGAGCCATACGGGCGGTGGCAGCTGCTGCCAGGCTGGCACAGCGGAGCCGCCGCCGCTCCAGACGCTTCCCACAGTCTCACACTTTGCTCGAGCACCGAATTCCCTGCCGAGTTTGAGGTGCTGAGCCCCTCCACACATCCCAGGAGGGAGGATCTGCCAGCGGCGCGGCGCTGGGAGTTATTTCAGGAGAAGCCACTTCACTCCGGTGCTTGGGCAGTGCCCCAGGCTGCTGTGGGCTCGTCCCAGCTGGAATTGCTCAGGGATGAGGCCCCTGCGAGGTGCAGTCCAGCTGCAGGTGTCTGGGGCCTGTGGGTGGCTGTCCCCAGAGCCTGAGGAAAAGCCCTGGGCACGTGGGATGTTCGGGTGGAAGAGACAAACAGGATGTTCGCTCCTGGAGCTGCAGCTGGACACAAGGACATCTCCAGCAGCTCCACACCCACCTGTGGGAGCACCTGCACACAGCTCCGGGCACTGCTGGCCCTCAGCACAACCCTGTCCCCAAACTGGCAGTGGGGACAGTGACACTGGGGGCTCTGCAGCCATCCCAGAGCCCAAAGTGCCAAGGACACCTCCCTAAGCTGCATCCTGTGTTCCCCCTCCACATCCTTATCCTCATCCCCATCCTCATCTTCATCCTCATCCCCATCCTCATCCTGATCTCCATCCCCATCCTCATCCTGATCTCCATTCCCAACCCCATCTTCCCACATCCCTCTGCAGTCCAGATGGACACTTGAATTTATGTTTGCTGGGTGCCTGGTGAGTAAACTCCTCTGGAGCCCCAACACCAGCTCCAGGCAGGGAGGCTGGAGGGAAACACAGCCAGGCTGGACTTGGGGGGAAGCAGGAGAAGGGTGGGAGAGGAGGGAACCCCGGGGCTGGAGAGGAGGGAGGCAGGAGCACGACTCGGAGAAATTCCAGCTATTTTCCTAGGGAAAAGTGCCTCTATTTCCAGCAGTGATCAAAAAGCCCTGGCAAGGCAGAATCCTGCTGTGCCCCAGGAGTGGGAACGGCCCAGCCTCCAGCCTTACCTGCAGCTCTCCCCCAAGGGGGTGTTGCTTCATCATACCCAGGCTGGATTTTGCCAGGAAAAGGAGCTTTCATGCCAGACAGGGCTCCTGTGATTTTGCTTTTTTCACCCCAGCCAAATTTTCAAATAGTTCTCCTAAAAAAATATGAAAAAACAAGGGAATAAAACATGAAGAACCTCTTGGATATAATGCTGGAGGCTTTGGAGTTTTGAACAAAACTGGTTTTCTTCAGAAAAAAACACCAAAAAAACCCCACAAGCAACCTAGAACTGTTTAAAAATCTGGACATGTTTTTTTTTTGTGCAGAACTCTGCAATTTTGGGCCCAAATAATGTGGTTTTTTTTTTATGAAATGAAACCTGTATTTTTTAATCTCTCACAAAAGAAACAAAAGATCCAAAGGAAATTGTGATAAATTATCCTGGAAATAGGCATTTGCCATGTGCTGACTGCTTCTGAAGCATCTTCCACCAGGAGGACAGGATTTTCCTGGAATGTCTGCATGGGCCCAGCTTGAGCTGCTCCAGTTTGTCCTGTCTGGGTGATGAAATGATCAGAAAACCCCAAAAATTGGCATTCAGACCAAGCTGGTGCCTTGATGCAGCTGCACCAACATTCTCTCAGCTCCCTTCTGTCTGCTGGGATTCTTTTCCTGCTGTCCCTGCTTTGGTTTCTTTCTTGTTCATTCATCAAAACCAAGGGAAATTCCTTAAAAGATAAAATTAAATAAAGCTACCTGGAGTGTTAATAACAAAATGAATGCAGGGAGGATTTTTTGGGAATCTTGAAGACTTTCTCTTTCCCAAATAACCCATAAATAGGGGAGGGGAGAAGGATAGGAGAAAATTTGGGGTGTACCATTCCCATTGCAGTGACTGCAGCCTTTTCCCAGCCCATTTCACCTATTCCCACCCCTTTGGGGCATAATATTTTAAAATTATTAATTATTTCACTGCCAGTTGGAGGCTGCAACCACCCAGGTGTCACCTGCCCGTCCCATGGCACCCTGTCCTTCTCTCTGTTCTCTCCCAAATGCAATTCCTAGAGTCTGGAGATCCTCTTCCAGCTCCTTGGTCTGTATTAATGAATCCCTTAATTTACAGCCCAGTTCTATGGAAAAATCCCAGTATAATTTGGTTGAGAGGAACCTTTAAAGCCATCCAGTCCAATCCCAGTGAGCAGGGACAGCTCCCACCACACCGGGAGGCTCAGGGAAGCTGCCCTTGGGATCAGAGAATCATGGAATTGTTTGGCTTGTGATGCCTGGAAAGGCTGGCCTGGAAACAGAGACTGGGTAGAATAAAAGGATAAAAAGGGATTTTTTGAAAGGATCCAGGCTTGGGCAGTGCAGGAACCCCTTGGGGCTGCACCCAAGTCAAACCCACAAATGGGCACAAAATGGATCCCCGGGCACGAGGCCTCACACTTTGATAGGTTTGGGTCCATCAGCAGATTGGAGTTAATTTCCAATTCCAGCTCCAGGTGATGAAGTTCCATCCTCCTTGTTCCCTCTCTTCCTTCACTGTTGTTTCCCCTCTTGGGCCTAAAATCTGTCCTTGGTTCCCAGCTGGAAAGGAATTGTTTTGTTTCTGTACCCTGTGCAGAGAGCTCAGCAACCCTTCATATGAAACCCAGAACTGCACAGAATGTGAAAAATATAAAAACTAAAACTTCAGGCATCACTTGGAAGGGACCTTAAGGATCCAGTTCCCTTGGAAGGCAAATTCTGGATTTGAGGGGATACTCCAGAGCAGGAAGGGACATGGGGGAAACCCAGGAAGGGGATCTGGGGTGGATTTTCCAAGCATAACCTCCAGCCAAGAGCTGATCCTGATGCTCCAGGCTCCTGTGAGAATATTCCTGCTCCACGCACAGAGTGAGAGCCCAGTAACAGCTCTGATCAATGCTTTACAGAATGTGTAAATAATAATAATAACAATTATTACAATAATTTTGCAGCTGATTTTGGAAGTTCCATCGCTCCTGCTGGTGCCGTTCCCAAAGTTCTGCCCGTGCTTCCCTGTTTGTACCCTGCAATTAGCTGTGAGGAGATGACAGGTGTCACTAACGCTCAGACAGAGGAGAAGGAAGCAGCAATTTGCATAAATTAATTAAGAAACTGACCTCGTTCCCCAGCACTCCTCGGAGACGGAGCCAAACCCCCAGTTTATCAAACCAACACCGACTTTGACACCTGAATTGAGCTCTCCCCAAACCAAACGACAAAATTAATCCCCAGCAGAAGCCACCACAAGTCCCCTCCCTCCAGTCATTTATTTTTTCAGCCGTCCCAGCGATTTATTTTTAAACATATCAGGACGTTATGTTCCGTGACATTTCCCATCCACACAACACCATATGTATTGGCAAGTGATTCCTCCTGGAAACTGCGGGCTCGTGGATGCAGGGGGAGCTGGCAGCTCGCTGCTCCCACCCCTTTTGGGGCTGTGCCCTCATTGTTTCACGGGCACGCTTTGATTGCAGAGAAGTGAGTGGCTGCTTTGGAAAATCAGATCGATTGGATTTTTCTGGGAGTGTCGGAGGCCACACCTTCGCTCCGGGAGCCCTGCAGGGTGCTGGGCATGGAATGCTGCATTCCAGAGCGGTGTTTTGGGGTTAGAGAAAGTGGGGACAGCAGGTTCTGTGTGAGCCCTGCCACCCCCACTCTGAGATTTCTGTGCTCCTCCAACCAGCACAGCCTGGGGACTGCAGTCACTGGCTCAGGGGGGATTTCATGGAATCATGGAATGGTTTGGAAGGGACCTTAAAGCTCATCCAATGCCACCCCCTGCCATGGGCAGGGACACCTCCCACT